>VCJN01003206.1:0-73304 GCA_006384855.1 Tetraselmis striata | reverse complement strand
GTGTAAAATATATTAACCTGATGACGACGACGAGGTGCACTACAGAGCGCGCACGCGCGCGGTTGGTCCTGCAGGGGTCAGAGCGGCGGCAGACGGAGACCAGGTCATTTCCACCTCTCCCTCACCGCTTCCCACCAAGAAACCCGCTCATCTACCGCACCGACGCAGCTACCGCCAGAATGGCGCCAAAGAAGAACGAGCCTTCCAAGGACAAGGAAGACACGGACGACGCCACCCCAGGTGAGTTGCGCGCGCGTATAGTCGCTGCCTACGAGTGCTTGGACGAGTGATGAGGCATGATCTCGCGTTCGGTTAGGGTTCCCCTGCATAAGCGGCGTAATCTAGGACCGTTCGAGGTAGATAGGCAAACGACACAGAATAGAAACCCAAACCAGACGAGCGGTATCATGGTCCTGCACAGTAGGATTGAGTCCCCTCGAGGCAGCCACGGCAGGATTTGTAAGGATGCCAATTGGTGGTGGACGGGGGTGGCGGGGTGGGGGGTGACCAGGTGGACCTTTACCCGTACTCCGCCGCCAGGAGTAGTTTAAGAATATTGTCAAGCGCAGTAGTTAAAAGCACGCCATTATTAAATTGCAGTACTTAATGTATAGATATTAGTTCTGTCATCAGCGGGACGAAACGGTCTGTCATCAGTGGGACAAAACGTTATGTCATCAATGGGACGAAAAGGTTTGTCATCACTGGGACAAAATGTTATGTCGTCAGTGGTACGAAACGGTTTGTCATCAGTGGGACAAAACGGTCTGTCATCAGCGGGACAAAACGGTATGTCATCAGTGGGACAAAACGGTATGTCATCAGTGGGACAAAACGGTTTGTCACCAGCGGGACGAAACGGTCTGTCATCAGTGGGACAAAACGGTTTGTCATCAGTGGGACGAAACGGTTTGTCCTCAGTGGGACGAAACGATATGTCAGTAGTGGGACGAAACGGTCTGTCATCAGTGGGACGAAACGGTTTGTCCTCAGTGGGACGAAAACGTTCTGTCATCAGCGGGACGAAACGGTTTGTCCTCAGTGGGACGAAATCGGTGGTTCGACGAGTACTCAGTATCCGTCCCTACCTGTGTATCAGGTATATAGCGAGTAGCGACTAGTCCCACATAAATATTAATACCTGTAGCGACCATGTGATAATTAAATCATAACCCGAGCCGCCTGGCCATATTCCCTTGCTGGTGCCAATACCATTTCGACAAGGGGTACCTGTACCAGCAGTACGACTGGTAAATACGCAGATCGCTAGCGAGTAGTACCTGTATTTGTAGCGAGTACATACACAGACGCCCTAGCGACCTACAGCGACAGCAAGAGGATTGCGTTGGATTCCGTAACATACGACAATAATGGTGCCAGTACCATTACGACAAAGGGTACCTGTACCAGCGATACGACTGGTAAATACGCATTTCAATCATGCATTCGAGTCTGGTTTTGCCAAAAAGAGTGCGGAGGCTGTTTTTCACGGAAAAGCGCCATTTTATGGCTAGGAAGGTTCAGCGAAAGGGGAGGGAATGTCGGAGGAGGAGCCCGCAGGGCGGAGGCGGAAAATTGGAGGGCGCTGCCGAAGGCAGCGAGCTGGAAGATGGCAGACGAGCTGCTGGTGGCTGTCCTAAGTAGCTCCCCGGCCGGGAGCGCAGGGCTCGCGGGCGATGGGGTAGCCCGTACCAAACCCCGATGGTAACGGCTTCAAACCACTACAGACCGTACGGGTCGCACTAGGACAGCTATAGTCCGTTAGGAAACCCCATAAACACGTTTAGATCATTTCAATCATGCATTCGAGTCTGGTTTTGCCAGTTTACACGCGGTTCGTTTACGACTGCGAGCGTGGGCAGTCGGCAGGCGTGCCGACCAGACGAAGGCGGAAGATGTCTTGAGTTGTAGAGGGGTCTCGCGCCAAGAGGACCTCGATCGAGGCGCAGGCGCATCAGACGCGGGCGGGAGATGTTGACGCCGGCATGACATAGGCCGGACGTGTCGCGGAATTAAGGCGCCGTCTCCCGACGGCGCCCTATAGCATTGGTTGCGCGCCTTGGTGGCGTGCGGCACGAGCCGGAACTGCAGGCCAGTAGAAGCAGCAGGGGTAGCAAAGCCCAAGTTGGCGACGAGCGCCCAGCAAAGCAGCGGCACAGGCACGAGTAGGACGAGTACAGCTGCGCGCACGAGCGCGCGAGCGCGCCGAGTACAATCAGGTGAAGTACTGGTGCACTGTACCCGACGCGATGATAACTCGTACCCTGTACCTGTACTGGCGATGCACGTTACGAGGGGTGGACACGCAACAATTCGCGATGACAGCGATGTACTGCTGCCGTCATCACCAGCGGTGGTTGTTTCGCCCCCTTGCGCGAAGAGCGGCGGGTGAAACGCACAACGCTGAGGGCGCGGAAATGTGGAACCCTGTGTGGTCGTGCCGTACCGGTTCAGGTGTGTCGGGGTCGGTTGTCGGCGACGTCGCAGAAGACCCGCCGACTCGGTTAGCTGTCGCCGTGGGTCTTTCTTCGCGGAGAGCGATGAGCCGACCGCCGTTGCTGCACCAACGACGGCTGCTGACCAACCCACAAAGCGTAGGCTTAGGATGATGCCACGAAACGCACAAGTCGCGTTAGGTGGCGGAGCTGTCCCCCGGCGGGCAGCTCGTGTTGTCACAGATGCGTTGCCGTGACGTTGGAAGCGGGTTGGCCGGCGTAGAGGCCCTTGTAGCCTATGCCGGCCCGTAACGATGCCAATGATGTCGGAGCGAGGGTGACGACGAGGCGGCCGCTGCTGCTGCACCAGCGACGGCCGCCGAAGTCCCAAACCCAGAGTTGGCCAAGGGTAGTTACGTACACCACGAGACGCCAGGCACGCCAGGTGGTAGAGCTGCCCCCCGGCGGGCAGCTGCAGGTTGTCGTGGTCCTTGTGACGACGACGTTGGAGTAGGAGACGTCGGAGACGCATCGGCACGGGCCGCACAAACGCCTCCCACTGCGACCACAGCAAACGTTGCTGAAGCTTCATTGGGGCGAGGGCAACGAGCCCTCTCAAAACACCGGCGCGTGAGCGGCGCCACCCATGTAACAGGTCAATTACGCGAGTAGTTCCGGAAAACCACAGCATGTAACGACCGTTGATGCCACGGCGCCCTGCTGCCAGGACACGGGGACTGGGTTGTAGTGTCTTGCGGGACAACAAGTGGTCGCCCCGACGACACGGACGTCCTCCTCCGTCCGCGCCGATTTGTTGCGGTGGGCGTAGTTGTCGTCGTTGACAACCGTGACGAGCAGCGGCCATGGTGCCGAGCGCGTCCACCTCACCTAAACCTCAAGAGTTGACTACTGCGAGAGGGCGCTCCACTGCGGGAGCCCCGAAGGCATGTATTGCGACTCGACTTCGGGTGTTGAGGTTTAAACCCCCCCAACGGGGACCCCCCAACTCCAATTCCTTGCCGTGCGCATCGCCATCCGAAAACGTCCCAGCTGCAAAGCCAGGGCAAACACGAAAAACGACCTCGGGCGCACGAGTAGGGAAAACCACACTACCGAGGGGCTGTCTGTCGCTGCCTGATGGTGTAACGCATGTGCGCGGCACGACGACTCACTACCGGGTGGATGAACCTCGGTGCGGACTTGTTCAGCCTCAGTGACCCTCGCGCGCACAAGTACGCGAAGCCGCTGCCGAAGGCAGCGAGCTGGAAGATGGCAGACGAGCTGCTGGTGGCTGTCCTAAGTAGCTCCCCGGCCGGGAGCGCAGGGCTCGCGGGCGATGGGGTAGCCCGTACCAAACCCCGATGGTAACGGCTTCAAACCACTACAGACCGTACGGGTCGCACTAGGACAGCTGTTACAGCCCCCTTAGGACTTAGGCCGAATAGTCGTCTAGCCATAGATAGTCCTAAAGCAGGAGCTGAGTCGAGGGCCCATTGGATCGTTATTCCACACTACGGCCAGGAATAATGAGCGGAGATTTGGGAAAAGGGATTCTTACAATACCGGAATGCCGGTAACCTGGGTGACTGGCCCGGCGGTGGTTTTGCCGGCCTATTTATAGTCGCTGGTTTCCGTCATTCCGTGCGCTGTGTACCGATCCAATTTCCGCCACCTGTGCTGCGTGTAACTACTAGACTAATTCTAAAATCGACGTGTGCGGTCCTAACCCGCGGCCCGTCGCTATTTTAGTCATATACTACTAAGTACAGACACGGTTCCTAGCACCTTCGTCTGTCCGCAGCACAGTGATGTAATATTTGTCTACTAGTGCTATAGCAAATGCTATAGCGTTCTAGATGGTTCCAGTAGGTTCTAGTACCTACTGCTAACACACTCATGAGGCAGCGCTCCATCTAACGCTTGGTATCATCATCCTCTAGCGACTAACAGGTGACACCATAGCGTACGACTATCGCCGCTGCTGGTACGCAGGTACATACAGGTTACTCGCACCCCATGTGGGTACTCGTAATACTGTCCTGCACTACTAGTCGCCTTATAGTCGCTCGTACTGTCGCCTCGTCGTCCTCGTACCAGTACTTCGCCTTCACTTGTACTCGCACTCGCAATGCTCATACTCGTACTTCGCTTGGCTTGTACTCGTTCTCGTCCGCCTCAGTCGCCAGTTCTTCGCTCCTTCGTCGGCTCCCGCAGTACAAAGTACAGCAGTGTAGAGTACATAACACTCTCACCCTGTAATGAACAGCGGCCGCGCTGTTCGCCAGTACGTTCAGCAGAACTCGGTCGTCGTTGTAGAGTCGCGTAGCCAAAATATGTACAGATATGTACAGTGGTGACACTCGTCATGGAGGCAGTCCCTTTGGAAAAAAAAAAATCCTCATAGTCGAGCATCATCTGGTGGTGTCGCAAGTCGCAGCAAATCGCCACCAATGGCACCGATAGGTGTCGGTCGGTGGGTAGCCACAGAAATGCAGCATTCTTCGAGCTCAGCCTCGTCGCGTCGTACTGTCGCAAGTCCCTTTTGGCTCGTCCGTGTGCGCCATCGCCCCCATGTTGCCATCGGAACGCACACTCGCGTAGTCGTGGTCAAAGATCTCATACCAAAGGCTCTTGCGTCGCAGTTCGCCGAGTTAGCAGGCTCGCATCTTGGCATCTCAGCGGTGTCGACATTGGCACGCAGCGCGTGGGTATATTCCTCGCGAAGCAGAAAGTCAATGGTGTGTCGTCGCTGCTCGCGATACCGTAGGTGGGACACTTGTCGCTACCTGTAGCAGCTCTCGTGCTCGCAGTCGCCCATCGCTGAACCGTAGTCTCATGTAGTCCACGGATTTTTCTACTCTCGATGTCGGTCAAAGCTCGTAGCAGGGCTGGTAGAGGGAATCATCGGCCAGTACCTTATACAGTACTTCCGCAAGTAGATAACCGTCCCATACCGGATACCTCCTCGCCATTTGTAGTCGTAGTCATCTTCTCATCGCAGCAGTACAATACCTCCGTCCCATACCGGTGATACTGTATTTGGTTCTGATGCATTGAGTCGTAGACATACTTGTGCAAATATCCTCCTGTTTTTCCTGTATTTTGCACTCTTGGCCTCCACAGTAGTAGATTCGTAGTCACTGCTTCGGAGCTCCTACTGTGGTACGACGCGCTTCGTTCGGTACCGTACAGCATACAACATGTACAGGCAGGTAACGCGCCGAGTCTCGGTCGCCTCTCCGCAGCTCCCATCGCGCCATTTTCGCGTTGGCCGTCGTCGAGTCTTCTTACTTGGCAGCAGGCAGCAGGGTCTCCTCCGCCATACCGCATCATGTCGAGAGAAATGCGCGCGTCCGGACAATGAGCCGTGGTCACCCAGGATTTTCACCTGACGGCTCATGTCATAATCTCGCAGCGCTCTCCTCGAATCTGATTCTGCAGCTGTTTTGTACTCGCGTACGAAATTAATCGTACCAGCACCTCATGGTAATTTATTACATAAGGGCTTTCACAAAAGCGCACTACACACAGAACTAACTTCAACTGTGGAAGGTTGCCAGCAAAAGGGAGACATAAGCCTGAAACCAAGCACCTCATGGTTGTACCGGTAACCACAGCTGTTCTGTCTTCTTCTCAGTAGTTCGATTTTCGTGTGGCATGTTCATTCTTCATCGCAGAAAAAAAATCTGCGGTTCTTCTCGTTCGCTATACCAGCTCGTTACCAGCAGTCGCTACTGTGCCGGCAACGGCTGATACAGGTCGGTTCTGGTTGATGTCGCGCCATCGCCAACTCGCGTCGTCGGAACTGTAGCTGGGGTCGCGAGTCGCACGTTGCTCCGCCCTCATGGCTTCGCAGCTTGCAGCGTCATCGTTACACATCTCAGATCGAACGTTCGGCTGCTCCTTGGTACTCGCAATCTTCGTCCCTTCGCTAGTTCATAAATTCGGTCGCTCGTTGTCGCTTCCTCCTCATCGTCGCTACATCGTTCTCGCCACGTCGAACTTGACTCCATCTATCAAAGCCGGTGCGCATCCTCGGTGAGCGTCCCCGCCATAGGATCCTTGACATCTGAAGTCTTCTTCTGTCCCTATCTCGCCTCTCGCTCTCGTCGCTATGCCGCTTCTCTTGTGGAATCCGGAACCATGTGCTCCGGTCACCGCTCCGAAACCAAGTGTTACAGCCCCCTTAGGACTTAGGCCGAATAGTCGTCTAGCCATAGATAGTCCTAAAGCAGGAGCTGAGTCGAGGGCCCATTGGATCGTTATTCCACACTACGGCCAGGAATAATGAGCGGAGATTTGGGAAAAGGGATTCTTACAATACCGGAATGCCGGTAACCTGGGTGACTGGCCCGGCGGTGGTTTTGCCGGCCTATTTATAGTCGCTGGTTTCCGTCATTCCGTGCGCTGTGTACCGATCCAATTTCCGCCACCTGTGCTGCGTGTAACTACTAGACTAATTCTAAAATCGACGTGTGCGGTCCTAACCCGCGGCCCGTCGCTATTTTAGTCATATACTACTAAGTACAGACACGGTTCCTAGCACCTTCGTCTGTCCGCAGCACAGTGATGTAATATTTGTCTACTAGTGCTATAGCAAATGCTATAGCGTTCTAGATGGTTCCAGTAGGTTCTAGTACCTACTGCTAACACACTCATGAGGCAGCGCTCCATCTAACGCTTGGTATCATCATCCTCTAACAGGTGACACCATAGCGTACGACTATCGCCGCTGCTGGTACGCAGGTACATACAGGTTACTCGCACCCCATGTGGGTACTCGTAATACTGTCCTGCACTACTAGCCGCCTTATAGTCGCTCGTACTGTCGCCTCGTCGTCCTCGTACCAGTACTTCGCCTTCACTTGTACTCGCACTCGCAATGCTCATACTCGTACTTCGCTTGGCTTGTACTCGTTCTCGTCCGCCTCAGTCGCCAGTTCTTCGCTCCTTCGTCGGCTCCCGCAGTACAAAGTACAGCAGTGTAGAGTACATAACAACAGCTATAGTCCGTTAGGAAACCCCATAAACACGTTTAGATCAGATCGCAGCGAGTAGTACCTGTATTGGTAGCGAGTACATATACACAGACGCACTAGCGACCTACAGCGACAGCAAGAGGATTCCGTTGGATTCCGTAACCCGACCCGCCCATATTATTCTCTTGCTGGTACCAGTACCTGTAGCGCTACGGGACGGGAGATACTGGTAAAGATCTCTACGAGCGGTACCTGGTACGGGAAGTATCGTAAGGCCCGTACCAGTGCCCATACTACCAGTAGTCCAGTGCCCATACGGACCGGGAGTAATAGCCAGGGTAATTGCACAGTACCTGTACCAAGATACGGCAGCGCGATTGCATGATGTACGAATCCGCTGCATGTCCCAATAATCAGCGTATATAAGGATTGGTCGCCATGTAAACTACGGCTCCTACAGTGGCGCGACTGCGAGGAGGTATAGCACAAGATCGATAGCGATTATTAGCGTCTGGTATTGAGAATTCAGTAGCGGGTAAGAATTAGTGCGGTGACGAGGGCGAGGAGCACTGGAGCTCGTTCTACTGCGTGCAGTGCGGCATCACCTTGTGCATGCCCAGCTCGGTGCACAGCCGGGACTGCTGGGAGCACCACCTCCACTGTGACGAGACCGCCATCCGCCGCCTGAAGCACGCCCGCGCCGGCTAGGGCGGCACACCCCAAGTCCGCCGCCCCGGCTACCGCATGTAGACTCCCATCCCCGTAGTTGACCCGGGCCACTGGCCGCGGGATGGTGTATGAGCTTATATCCTGCCAGTTGAGCTGGCTGATGTGGTGGGCGGGTGTGCTCTGTAGGTCCCGCCCGCAGCGCCCTCTTAAGCGGTACCGGTACAGTCGCGTACCTACCTTTAACAGAAAATCCCCTATTTACCGTACCGGCCCCGGAATGACGATACAACAAACCATGTTGGATTTATCCTCATACAAAAATCCCCGAGGCACTAGTAGTAGTAGCGAGTAGCGTACCCGTATATTGCGAGTAGAATAAGCTCCAGGCGCGACCTGTAAGGATTAGTGCAGGGCGGATTACGACGAGCATCACCACAATCACACCGTACCGATATGCATCCAGTACAGGTAGCGGTAGGCGCGGAAACATACACTGGAAACAGTTCCAGGCGCGACCGCTATTATGAAGTATTACGACGAGCATATCGACACATCACGCCGTACCGATATACGCATCCAGTAGCGGCAAGAGTAAGCGGAAATGTACAAAGAAATCACAGAATCTATTTATCTTACCATATTAATTATTGGGTGAGTCTGTGCGTTAGTCTGCCTGTCGCCGACTTTTGAAACGATTTCGCATAGATTATTAGATAGATTGAAACTGTATCCGTTATAGATTCCGTCATAATTCCGCAAAGGCCAAAGTAGGGTTTCATGGCGCGAAGCGTCGAGCCCGCCGCGTGGACCTTACCCGGACGCCCGACGACCGTCGCCCGTCCGCCTCGCCGCCCGTCCGACGACGGACGCCGGGCCCCGGGTCGGCGGGTCAGCGGACGCAGGGCTGTACAATGTAGCGACTACTACGTGTGATCCTTATTGCGGCTCTCCCGATTCCACAATCATGCAACGGGCGGTCGACTTGAAATTAATAATAGTATAACGGTGGTGTTATTTGCACCCAATCGATGCATTCTTATTTGAGCCCCGGTCTTATTTGTGTATACATCTTGAGGCAGCGGCTGATCAAGGATGAAGATGGGCTGTTCTTTGCGTCACGACTCTGAGTCCTACCTCTACGTCAGGAAGCCCCCGCCCAGCATCATAGCTGACAACATCCGCTCCGATGATCCACGAAGGCGAGACGTCATTCGTGGAAAGTAGCCGGCTTGTATTTACCCAGCTGAGCCGGTAAGTCGTTGAGCCGGTTGTGCCTTTCCAGGTTCTCTACATCCATTATGCTGGGTCACTTCAAAAACACTGCGAAATTGAAGGACGAGAACAGACAAACAGTGAACAAGTACCAAAAGCCTATCGCTCTCTTCGCCAAGCACCTGAAGATGGCGGCAACAGACGGGACAACAATCGTCGACGTCACAGCCGGAACCGGAACAACCGCGGTGCGTGAGGGGCGCAATCGGGGTGAGTGACATAATGCGATCAACATAAAAATTTGACGCGTTGTGCGGTTTGCCACGCCTTTTAGGTTGCTGCGGCCTTTTTCCGTTTGGTGGGACCATATGCATCCGAGCTACTCGTTCACACACAAGAACTTGAAAGTGATCCTTATTGACAACCAGAAGACGCAAATCGCTGGGATGAAGTCAGTCCATGACGGCCTCATGGTTCAAAGAGAAGCCATGGGACGAGACTCAAAGACTGCGTCCGGATAACTTTGAGAAGTGGCCGGGTTTACCCCTTCCAATGACCGAGGAAGAGGAGCGGGCAGAGCGCGAAAAGGCAGAGAAGAGGAGACCCGAGGCGGCTGAGCGTCGAGGGGATTATGTGATCGAAGATGAGATGTAGTACACTTTTCCACAAAATTAGCCGCTCATCTGTTTTGTCCCGGCTTCGACAAAGTTTCAGCCCCCGACGGCACAAACTGCTTGTAGCCATCACGTATCCTCGCCCTTTAAGTTTGTCCAAGTTTGGACGGAATTTCAGCCCCCGACAGCGCAGACTTCTTGTAACCATCCCGTTTCCTTCACTCTTTTGATTTGTCCATGTTTGGACGGAATTGGTTTCCCGAATCGGCACAAAATAAAACCAAGCGACATTCATATTAGCTATCAATCCCACTGCTGCCCGGAAACCCTAATTTTGACCTAACCACAATGCACCGCGTGCCTGGGTGCAAAATAGGTTGCATTACTGTTTGATGTGGTCCGAGAGATATTTCCCCCAGTTCCTGGCCGGTTCGTCCGGCGTCCGCAGTTGGAGTGCCTCTCTGCCCTTTGCCGTGTCAATGGCATTCATGAGCTTGATGCTTGCTCGACGCAAGAGATCGCGAAACCTCCAGGTCTCAATCATCGCGAGCCACTTAGCGTTGGTGTGCGTAACAGCCATGGGGTCTTTGTCGCCGGCATGCTTTATGTCATCCACCAGCTCGTAGAGGCAAGGGGTCACAATGTGCTCTCCTCGGATGAGCAGTCCAACCACAAGGTACATCTGGCCCACAGGGAGATCCGCGCTGTCGCTATGTTTGGCAAGAGACGGCTCGTCTAGCTAGGGCGCATGGTGTCCAAAGCCAACATCCTGGGTCGAAAAACTCCAGTACGGAGAAAGGACTGATAGTATTCCATGTGATTAAGACACTTGGGTCGGTCACAACTTACCTCCATGAGGGCGACTCGGAAGTGAGCTCTGTCTTTGCCGAAGCCGTACTTCTTGTTATCGAGGATTGCATTGACAGGCTTCCGAATTGCTTCGCAAACCTTCCTCACTTCCTTCTAGGTGAGTTGCCTGCCGTAATTGAGACGCTCGACTCTATCGAGTTCTTGCTGGTAGTATACAAATAGGTCTCCGAGTTTGGTTATGGCTTCGTCCCATCCTCGAACCCCGAGATCCACATGCCGGAAGGCTTCGGAAATCTGCTCAAGGGGCTCAAAAACAATGCGCAAATCATTTGTCAGAATCTAGCAGCATTAACAACACGATAAATTTTCATCATGTACATTTTTTCATCATGTACATTTTTCATCATGTACATTTTCATCATGTACACATCTTTCCGAACGATTGTACCTCTGATGGCAGACCGTTTTGTCCCACTGATGACATGCCGTTTCGTCCCACTGATGACATACCGTTTCGTCCCACTGATGACAGACCGTTTCGTCCCACTGATGACAAACCGTTTCGTCCCACTGATGACAAACCGTTTCGTCCCACTGACCGACATATTTTTAACCCGGTGACGACAGAACGACTTTTGACACACTTTACGCCTATTTGCTCCCACGGTCAGCTTAATAATAATTTGGGAGAATGGGTCGCTCACCGGGAGTTTGTGCATGGACGTGTCTCCCACGACGGTGTGACCCGCCTCGTTGAGCTTCATAGACATGTAGCGGCAGACTTCCGGCGAGAGGCCGATGTTTATCTTGTCCGACGTGAGGTGGATGCCTTTGTTGGCTTTGTAGATTTCCGGATAATTTTCTTTCACCATGCGCTTCGCCTCCCGTCTGTGGCTGCCGTCGATGTTGGCTTGACGCGCGCCGTGGGCGCCCAGAAACTTGATGATTACGTCGATCTCTGGCTTGTAGGAACTTGAATCCGCCAACCTCGGCTTCTCCCCGCCTTCGAATGCTGCGACTAGCTCCTTGAAGTTGGCCATGGTCAGAGCGAGGGGCTCAAACTCTTCCCTGAACGTTGAGGCCATACCCTTGGCAACCACAGGAAAGGACACTGAGAAATTCTCGGCGGATAGGGAAGGATTCCTCTGAATAACAAATGCAAGAATTGGATGTCAGTAAGTTGCATTGTGTATTGATTTAGATTTGTCTACACATATTTGATCCGGATAGGTCTAACATGGCGCGATAGGCTTTTACCTTGTAGCTTTGCGCCACCATATTGCAGTCTTGCAGCTTTGAGGATCGGAATTCAAATTATGGCGGCGGTGCGACGAACTTATCGGATGGGAAGCTGAAAATGTGAGGCAGCCCCGTATCCTTGTCGATGACGAGGTTGACTCTGTCGGCGTATAACGTGTTGATGTCGCCACCGTGAGATGTCTTTACCTCTGGATCAGCAATCTCGACTCTGAGGTGGCCGTAAGAGATCCAGTCGACGGCACCGGTGTGGTGGAAGCCATTCAAGGCCGGCGGGACGGCCAACGTGTCGACGTATGGAAGCGCGTTCTTAAAATCCTTGTCAATGTTGGCCAAGTCATCGATGTCAATATGACCAGACGCGAAACCTGTCAGCGCATGCGACATCACATTGCGCTCGACCAAAGTCCATGCGTAGTAAGACTGGAACCGCGGCTGGAAGGAGAGTGGCGGTTGGATCGCGTGGAGTAGCAACCTCTCAAAGCTGACATCGATCCTGAACTCCTTGTGCAGTGTCAAGCGATAAGGTTCAAGAGAGATTTGCGGTAACAAGCATAAGAATATTAATACTTATTGATACACGAAAATGACACGAATTCAGAGACATTATATAAGCTTTACTCACCCCGTAGTTTCCGGCCGAGTCCAGCTCGACGTCCTTGATCTTTCCGATACACGCGAGAAGTGGCCCCTTCGGATCATCGAAAAAGTCCTTGCCAGTCAGCAGGCTCGCCTTGTGCAATTCGATGTAGATCTGTACCTCGGCACTTGTGTTCTTGAACCAGTGGATAGTCCAGCTCCTTGAGGTAAAGTCGCTGTAGGAGTCATGTTCTTGGGATCCGTCCCTCTCGTCAAAGAAGTCGTCGTAAGAGGCGACTGTCATCAGCTTTGTCTTCCTCTCGGGTCCAGGAGTGCCGGTGATGTCGAGAGCTTGCTTACGCTTTTCTGCCGCCCGTTGCCTTTGTTCTCCCTCTGTGCCGAAGACCTCTTCATCCGTGCACATGCTGAGGAATTCAGGAACCCTTCTTCTCGGAGCCTCGGCAAGAGATGCTCGAGAACTAGAGGGTCCAGAACCGGACGCTTGCCCGGTAGTCGGCGCTGGAGTCTCGAGCTCGGGCTCCGGCTCCGGTTCAGGCTCCGGGTCAAGCCGAGTGGGCTCATGCTCAGGCTCCGGCTCCGGCTCGGGCTGAGGCTCCGGTTCATGCTCCGGCTCTGGCTCCATCTGAGTGGGCTCAGTTTCAGGCTCATGCTGAGGCTCGGGCTCGGACCCAGTGGGCTCTGTTTCAGGCTCCGGCTCGGGCTCGGGCTCCGGCTCAGTGTGCTCTATTTCAGGCTCCGGCTCAGGCTTTGGCTCGGGCTCCGGATCGGGCACAGGCTCCGGCTCTGTTTCTGGTACTTGTGGCGGCCCTTTAGACAAAGAAGAGCCTTGAGTAGGGGAACCTGTAAAGAATGAGTAGAGAGTACTCAACACACCTGCAGTGGGCGTCACGATTAACTACTGAACGGTATCGCCATACACCATCAAAGCCAAGCGTGATTTTCTTACCTGGGGATCCCGATTTACCGGCTGCTTCCGACGCGGTTGCCTGCGCCAATTGACGACATGTTGGAACGTCAGATAACTCACTGACGAGAAATTAATCGAAGGGAGTGAGAAGGCAGGGATTGATACTTTCAGTCACAATTACCTGGAGTCACAATCGTCTCTGAAACCTTTTCTTTTCCCTTGGATTCCTTTGAAGCTTGAGTCGCTACTTGCTCATGTGCGCGTCCTTTCGAACCTGTCAACACACATGATTTCAAACAATGTCAATATGACACAGTGCACTCACAAAAATCATATGATTGGAGAGGCAAGGACATGATTGATAGTAAGCTTGCATGAGCTTTTTGTAATCGATTAGCCTTCGCGCTGTCTGCATTTGAGCATCTGAGAGGACTTGGCCGCTCATGATTTGGGCCCTAAACGAGCGGCGGCCGATCTTTCTCCTTGCGAGTGCGTGCCGTAAGCCGGCACTCTACCTACCTCCTAAAAGGCTCGGTTTCCAGGGGTTACCTGATGCCTCAGCGCCCGCTCTCGCTGCAGAAGCTGAGGCTGCACGGATCTTCTTCGCCGCCGGCTGCTTGGGCACAGAAGATGACGCGTTGTGTTTTCTCCCGACTAGCGCTCCGAGCGCATCGAATTCTTTTGCTTTCTCGGTAGGTTTTGATGTCCGCTTGGACCTTCGACCTATAAATATCATATTCTATCAGACCGACTCGTCCCACTGATGACAGACCGACTCGTCCCACCGATGACAGACCGTTTCGTCCCACTGATGACATACCGTTTCGTCCCACTGTTGACAGACCGTTTCGTCCCACTGATGAGACCGTTTCGTCCCACTGATGACAGACCGTTTCGTCCCACAGATGACATGCCGTTTCGTCCCACTGATGACAGACCGTTTCGTCCCACTGATGACAGACCGTTTCGTCCCACTGATGACAAACCGTTTCGTCCCACTGATGACAGACCGTTTCGTCCCACTGATGACAAACCGTTTCGTCCCACTGATGACAGACCGTTTCGTCCCACTGATGACAAACCGTTTCGTCCCACTGATGACAAACCGTTTCGTCCCACTGATGACAAACCGTTTCGTCCCACTGATGACAAACCGTTTCGTCCCACTGATGACAGAACTATTTCCAATACATTATGTACTGCGGTTTAATACTGTTTTGTCTTTAAGTACTGCGCTTCACACTAATGTTAAATCACTCCTTACGGCGGAGTACAGGCACAGGGTCCACCTGGCCGCTGTCCACCCCCACCCCCCTCCCACCACCAATTAGCATCCTTACTGAACCTGCCGCAGCTGCCTCGACGGGACGTAATACTACCGTGCAGGACCCTAATGCCGCTCGTCTCATTTGGGTTTCTATTCCCACTCGTCTGCCTATACCTCGAGCGGTCCTAGATTACACCGCTTCTACAGGGAACCCTAACCGAACTCGCTAGATATGGCCGCATCACGCGTCGAGCTGGCAGGCAGCTACTGTACGCGCGCGCAACTCACATGGGGTGGCGTCGTCCTTGTCTTCCTTGTCCTTGGCAGGCTCGTTCTTCTTCGGCGCCATTCTGGCGGTAGGTAGGTTGACGCGGTAGTCGAGCGGGTTTCTTGGTGGGAAGCGGTGAGGGAGAGGTGGAAATGACGTGGTTTCTGTCTGCCGCCGCTCTGACCCCTGCTGGACCAACGGCGCGCGTGCGCACACTACAGTGCACCTCGTCGTCGTCATCAGGTTCATGTATTTTGCACCGCGACGAATATACAAGGCTAACTACTGCGACTATATATTACTATTACTGGAAGATGAAATATTCCCTACTCGAGAGTCATAACGGTACGAGAGTACAGTGGCGTGGCAATAATATTCCTTCATGGGATGACATACTCCTTGGATTGGATCCGGGTGTACTTACTAGTATAGAACTATTACCGACATACGGAAGAAACACGAAATAATACGGTATTTGAGTCATCAGGTTCAATTATTTTGACCCGTAGCTGGATATTATGCACCCCGGTCAACGGCCCGTCCGAGAACGGTCATCGGCCGCCAGTCTTCCTCACCACAGATCACAGTCCTTCACCCCCCCCCCCCCCCCCCCCACTCGCCCCACGCTGGAGCATGGCAGCGGTCGAAAGCATGGCCTCTTCTCCAGGATCCGGCGCGTCGGACACTACAGTTACATTACCGCCGTGTTCGTGCCGGAGCGGGTACTCGTGTGATTGCGACGCGCGTGCTAGTGATCGTAAGGAGCCTGAGAAAAGGAAGTACACGTGGGGCAAGGGCTCCGACGAGGTCGCCGAAAGCGATAATGGCAAGGTCTCGTCTCTGATCAGCAAGCGCACCTCTCGCGACTGTATCCGCCTCATGCTCGCCAAGGAGGCTAGCGAGCAGTCGCCATGTTGTTCGCGGAAGTGCGTGCACAAACTATACACACAGTGCGGAGAGGCCCTCGTTGATGCCGTGTTGGACCGTGCGTTGACCGTATACTCTGGCAATCAGAACCGCTCCTTTGACCGGCTCGCTCAGGTTTTCAGGGGTGGCTACGAGTCGGCATCCGACAAGTTCGATTACATGTTTGATCACGGTGGCTACTTGCGCCCTTTCGATCATCGAGGCCCCATCTAAACGTGTGGGCGTGCGTGGGAGGCCTTGCATCAGGTCTCGAAACACAGACATCTCGTGATCCAGCGGTCGGTGGTGGATAACGAACCCACGTACATCAGGCAGCGCAAGCAATACGAGAGCAGACAAACCGGACCGAGTGTTATGTACTCTACACTGTTGTACTTTGTACTGCGGGAGCCGACGAAGGAGCGAAGAACTGGCGACTGAGGCGGACGAGAACGAGTACAAGCCAAGCGAAGTACGAGTATGAGCATTGCGAGTGCGAGTACAAGTGAAGGCGAAGTACTGGTACGAGGACGACGAGGCGTCAGTACGAGCGACTATAAGGCGACTAGTAGTGCAGGACAGTATTACGAGTACCCACATGGGGTGCGAGTAACCTGTATGTACCTGCGTACCAGCAGCGGCGATTGTCGTACGCTATGGTGTCACCAGTTAGAGGATGATGACACCAAGCGTTAGATGGAGCGCCGCCTTTAGAGTGTCTTAGCAGTAGGTACTAGAACCTACTGGAACCATCTAGAACGCTATAGCATTTGCTATAGCAATAGTAGTCAAATATTATAACCACTGTGCTGCGGACAGGCGAAGGTGCTAGGAACCGTGTCTGTACTTAGTAGTATATGACTAAAATAGCGACGGGCCGCGGGTTAGGACCGCACACGTCGATTTTAGTATTAGTCTAGTAGTTACACGCAGCACAAGTGGCGGAAATTGGAATCTATACGCAGCGCATGGAATGACGGAAACCAGCGACTATAAATAGGCCGGCAAAACCACCGCCGGGCCAGTCACCCAGGTTACCGGCATTCCGGTACTGTAAGAATCCCTTTTCCCAAATCTCTGCTCATTATTCCTGGCCGTGTGGAATAACGATCCAGCAATGGGCCCTTGACTCAGCTCCTGCTTTAGGACTATCTATGGCTAGACGACCATTCGGCCCAAGTCCTAAGGGGGTTGTAACACCGAGGGAGCATGTGCGCATGTTTCTCGAGCACTTCTTCACAGATGACCTCGGTCACGTCGAGATCGTGACTTTTCATGACGGCAACAACGAGACCTTCAAGAAGCACCTACCTCCCTGGATGACCAAGATTTGCGTCTACTACTACTACAAGTCGTGGGCCGAGGACGATAACCCCATTCTCCGTGGTGAGGCCCATTTTGTCCCACTGATGACAGACCGTTTTGTCCCGCTAATTACATACCGTTTTATCCCGCTGATGACAAACCGTTTCGTCCCGCTGACGACAGACCGTTTCGTCCCACTGATGACAAACCGTTTCGTCGCGCTGATGACAAACCGTTTTGTCCCTCTAATTTTAGACCATTTTGTCCCGCTGATGACAAACCGTTTCGTCCCACTGATGACAAACCGTTTTGTCCCGTTGATGACATACCGTTTTGTCCCGCTGATGACTGACCGTTTCGTCCCGCTGACGACATACCGTTTCGTCCCGCTGATGACATACCGTTTCGTCCCACAAATGACAAACCGTTTCGTCCCACTGATGATAGACCGTTTCGTCCCACTGATGACATACCGATTTCGTCCCGCTGATGACAAACCGTTTCGTCACACTGATGACAAAGCGTTTAGTCCCACTGATTACAGAACGTTTCGCACCGCTAATGGCATACCGTTTCGTCCCACCGACCACAAAAGCATTTGTCCCACAAAATTAGCCGATATCGTCCCACTGATGACAAACCGTTTCGTCCCACTGATGACAAACCGTTTCGTCCCACTGATGACATACAGTTGCGTCACACTGATGACAGATTGTTTCGCCCTGCTGATTACATAATTATCCACCCACTATCGATATAATTATTTCGACTCACTTTAGACCAAACTTTTCTGTCTCGCATTATGAGACCTTATTTGTATACCGACCTATCATGCCCCTGCCGCTTTGTAGATTTGGTTACCGAGAGCGAAGTGAAGCTCGCATCGTTCGACACTTTCCGCCGGACTTGGAAGGAAGACTTCCCGGATGTCACCACGCCAAAGGTGAAGCGATTCAGCCACTGTCCCATTTGCGCGGCGGGCAAAGCACTCGGAGACCAAGCTCGCGAGATTTGCACAAAGGACATGACGTCAGAGGAACGTCAAGTGCACCGTCAACATCAGCAGCTCGTGAGGCGTCAGGTCAGAGCTGAGCAGAAGGTACACCTCGAGAGAGTGCGCCAGGAACGAAGGGATCTGAACAACGCCGTCTTCCAGTCGCGCCTTGGCCATGGAAACTTCTTCTTCTTCGAAATTGATAGCATGGACTCCGCGAAGACCCTGCTGCCTCACTGGGTTCGCATCCCCAAGACTGTGAAGCCCGACGCGGTGAAGGTCCAGAGGTACTTGGATGATTTCAAGAAGGTCAGGTCGTACATCACGGACCTGGCGGTCCAGTGGCACTTCTCCCCAGTCGAGCGCGAGTGCTGAAAGAATCTGCTCGACGACTTGGATGAGATGCAAACTGCTCCTTCGGCAGCTTTCTCCGGGTTCTGGCCGCAACGGAAAGAGGAAGTTGACGACTTCTTGCGCGAGCACGGGCAGACCGCGCCCGCCGAGGCACGTCACACGATGGCTATCAACGCAGACCTCAACAATGCCGAAGCCGCTCGGGTTGAAGCCGAGGTTCGTGCTCAAGTGCTTGAAGATGACAGCGCCTTCCGGGGAGTTCACGCCGGCGCCAAGGAGAGGCTTCATAACAACACATCGCCCAGCGATGCAAAGGGCTCGAACCTCGTTGTCATCGACGTCTCCGATGTGAGTCCCATTGTTTTTTTCATTTTTGTCCTTTACGGGACAAAACAATTTGGTTCATCTACCGTGCTTGTTATTTTGTCCCAACTGGGACAAAAATGGCGTGGCGTCTCGCTCAGGACTAACATAGTTCGCGGTCTTGGCCATCATTAGGTGCATGAGGAAGACAAGTGCCCTGAAACTCTTGGTGATTGGGAGTCGAGATTCCTCATCGGGCTTGTGAAGTCGCGCGAGACTACCGAAGACACGTTGACCGTGGCCGTATACGAGCCCTTCCATGCCGATGCAAAGGGCAAACCTCTCATGCCCCTATGGTTATACGCGCAGACAAAAGGAGGGAAGAAGCCAGTTGACACAAGCTGGGAGAAGTGCCTGACGCTTTCTTGGAAGCTTGTTGAAGCCGTCCCCCATCGTACGCGAAGGCCATCCACGACGCGTCGGGAAGTCGCGAGGTGTTCAACGAGGACGGCACCATGGTCAGAAAGAAGTGGTACGGTAAAATCGTCCAAGTCGTGAAGACATATGCGCAAACTGGGTGGCAAATCAGCCAGCCACGAAACAACTGCGTCCACGTCATGTCAACCACCCCAGCGCAACGCAAACCCGGCGGAGTCGTCAAGTTTAACGCAGCCACGAAGAAGGACTTGCTTGAGTTGGGGATGCTCAACGAATAAACTCTTAGCAACGTCTTGTGGCTAGCTAGCCCGTGGATGTAATAATCATAATAAATATTGATTTGCCTCATCTTGTCTCATTTTGGACAAAATGCTCCAAAACCAACATTGGATATGCGTCGCGGCTGGCCTGCATGCTGATGAATGCTGCACTGCACCCAAGGTCTACAAACCCAAGCTACAACACCAGTGAGTCTTAAGTACTGATAGTAGACCCGGGAACTAGGGTATAAACAAACCCTACGGTGCAAAATGAATTCCACGGTGCAAAATAGGTTAAATTACTGTTCTATTGAGTCCTTCCTCCCCATGCTCCGTAACCGTCACATCCGCTTGCACGAGGATAACCAAGCGGTTGTCGGCGTCCTCACTAACCTCACCTCTCGCTCTCCGCGCCTCATGGCTGAGCTACGCAAAACATGGTACCTCATCATGGACACGCACGGCAATACCCTGTCCGTGCGTTACATCCGTTCTGCGGCGAATATCTGGGCTGACCGCCTTAGTCGCGAGGTTGACTGCGACGATTGGCAGTTCAACCCTCGTCAATTCGCCTCGCTCACTGCTAAATGGGGCGCTTGCACCATCGACCGCTTCGCGACGTTTGACAACGCCCTTCTGCCCCGCTACAACGCCTGCTGGCGTGACCCGCGGTGCGAGGCCGTCGACGCCCTGCGCCTCTCCGACGCTGCATGGCGTTGCGAACTGTAACTGGTGTAACCCTCCATGGAACCTCATCGGCGATCTTGTCTGCAAACTAGAGTCCAGCGGTGCCCCAGCCGTCGTCATTGTTCCCTACTGGCCCGACAAAGCTTGGTACCAGCTCCTCTCGGAGATGTGCTCTGACATGCGCTCCCGGAAGCCGCGCCACGACCTCTTCATTCATGGCCGTACTGGCGACCGCCTTCCCGTGGGCGCACCCCGCTGGCATGTCGTCGCCTTCAACATTCCCGCCCGTGAACCCCGCCCGTGGCCTGCTGCGCCCGGCATTTTCTAGTCGGCAAACAAACGTTCCTTGTGAAATGTACTAAACTAGTTTATGAGGTTTCTCTACATGTACGAGATAGCCCTGGCGCGGCCCCCGTAGCGCGCGTGTGCGCGCGCAGGATTGCGGGGGCCGGTCAGGGCCACCATCTGCCTTCACGGCGGACCGACCGGTCACTCTCCTTTGCTGTGGCACGCTCCATCGAGCGCACCACAGCCCGCCCAACCCTCCCTGGCTGTGGGATTGTATGCTTGCAAATTCCTGATTATCACAACATGTAACCAGACCTGGCATTATTCGGCAAACCAGATGTTCCTTGTGAAACGCGCATACCGCGGTAGCAGCGCGCTAAAGTACATGTATATTCTGCGTAAAGTATTACTTCGATTTACGGCTCAGTTAACCATATTTAGGGCGGTCGTACCCGTAAATATTGCAATATTTGCGACCAGCGAGGCCGGCCGTAAATCCTCCAGCCGCAAATCCGCCATTTTACGGTTACGGCTCAATAATACAACTCCGTGTTAAGCGTTTACGACTACTACTCGCGAGCCGCAACCGTAAATTCGTACCGGGTACCCGTACGATTATTTGCGGTTACGGCCGAAAATGAAATGCAGCCCAACGTAGGCATATGGTGGCGTTCAGGTGCCTCGTCTTGTGTGTCGCGGGCATGGATCGGGCTGGCGGCGGGATTATGAGGGAGGAGCGCGAGCGGTCACGTGCTAATGTTACGCACGTAGCGCGTGCCACGTAGCCAAAAAGCGTTGCCAGCTACACATCTCGGATTTGAGACCCGTTTACGGTCTTCAGAAACGAGTACCTACGCGAAAGTACCTAAAAGCACGCGGCGGGGGCTGTTGCAGCGGGTCTCGGCTTGCGTGCATGGTACCCTAGGCGGCATTCTCTCTGCCGGTGTGCAGATGGCCAAGTCTGATGCGTGGGCTCGTGCCCATTCTGCGTCCTCTCATGTTAGGGTCGAAGGATAGAAGACGCTTGCGTAACGCGTAACGCTAAAAACTCGCACCAGAACGTGCCACGTCGATCGAAGCGTCACCGGAGCGTCACTTCCCGGCGTGACGAGTATTCCGGAATACTCGTCACAAACCGTAACGGATACTTTTTGGGGCAAAATTCGAAATGAAAAAAGTCCCCCAAAAACGTTAGCGTAACGCCTGTATGACCCCGCGGCGCGGCTTTGCGTCGCACAATGCCCAAGATCCACAGCCACCGCCGCCATGATCGGGCAGTATGACCCCACCCGTAGTACCCTCGCCGCGCGCCCCGGTTTTGCCGGGTCGTATGCTGCGTCTTGGCGGCGGTGATCTGAGAGGACAGGGGGCGAGGATCAGCGTGTAGGGAACCGGAGGCGCGGGCACCCTCCTCGGCCGACCGCCGTTGGTGCCGCTAAGCGCGTGCGGAACTACCATCCCCTGTGCCACGAGAGGACATAGTGACTACCCTGTATCAGCGGGTAGCGGCGGCGCGGGTGAGTCAAGTGGCAGTGGGCAGTGGCCAATCGGGGGTGGATTCGGCTCGCGATGCCGCTGTTGACCGGGGCGCGGTAGCACGCACGGAACCCCCGGCCCGAGTGACGCGTGACACGGAGTCGCACGAGCGTCTTCTATTTTTTAATTACATAAGGGCTTTCACAAAAGCGCACTACAAACAGAACTAACGTCAACTGTGAAAGGTTGCCAGCAAAAGAGAGACATGAGCATGAAACCAAGGTCGAGCAGGAGGACATGGAGCCAAGAACCAAGAAGGAGCCAAGGGAACCGCGAAATCACTTAGCTGCCAGGGACCAAAGGGACCCCCGCCCCGGGGTAAGCTATCAGCCGCGGCGAGGACGCTTGCAGCCAATGACCCGGGTCATAGCAACACATGCCGACGAGCGACGCGACGCAGGCGCAGGAGTACCATCACGTGCCGCACGCGCGGACGCGACCCCGCCAAGAACGTTGTCTGCATGTGCCATGTTGATGAGCAAGGAGAAACGGCGGCGCCACGCAGACAAGAGCTGGCCGATTTTTTGGCCAGTGTGTGTGTGGCTAGCTTTCGCGAGCTCCTCCAAGAAAGCCTCGGCATGCGGGGCCATCGAGCCGAACTCGGAAACGGCGAATGGAACAAAGCGAAGCATGCCGGCGGCGTTTCGGACACCCTCGTCATACTTCTGGATTTTGTGGCGCTCTGCAGCCCTCAAAGCAGTCGTTGGATCCGAGCTTGACACGCCGAGGATGGGGGCAATGGTGGTATCGATAGCAACCGTGTTTCCGCGGATACCGCCATACCCGAAAAGCCCAACATCGGCCGGCCGGCCGTCGCTGCCCTTCGGGAGAGAAACAAGCACCGACGGGTCCGTGAGGATCTGGACACCCACGCCCAGCGCGGACTTCACGTCGTGGCAAATGTCGGAAAGGCCATGTGCGGCCCACTCGTGTGCGGCGTGATTGGAGACGCCCCCAGAGCAACGTGCCACGTGATCAGCGTATGCGACCGCCCAAGTTGAAGGAGTGAACTCCACGCCAGCATCCTCAAAACGGGCCAGCATACCTTGTACCGAGAAGGAGCAAGAAGCACAAGGGCATGGCTCGCCAAGGGAGAGGACAGGAGCCGCCGGAAGGCCAAATGGGCGGCAAGCGGCAACACGGAACATGGAATCGTAGTACTCAGGGGAACGCTCACGGACTTCACCAAGGCGACCCTCGCTTGGAGGATCAGTCACCAGGAACGCTGTCGCAGCGCGTAAGAGGCGGCCTCGGAAGCGGTTGCTGTCAGGGCCACTTGTAGGCATACGCGCAACGAGCTTTGCGAAACGGACCGTGTGAATGCGGTGGCTCAGGGTTTCCTGTACTTTCCGCATGGAGTGCAAGGGGAAGTCCGAGTAATGCGGGATAGCTCGGAGGTCGGCCGCCGAGCGCATTGCAGACGCCGGCTCAGCCCCGGCGGCCGAGCAGCCGGCACGGGCAACGTGGGAGCGCTTGGAGGGGAGCAGCTTTAGGGCAGAGGCCAACGGCCCCGCTAGATCTTCGAGTACCGCGTCTCCACACTCCTCAACGACACGGGTATGAGCGGCGCGAAGCTCGGCAGCCCACATCGGCGCCGACGCGTTGGCGCCGGCATCGAGCTCCAACGTTGGGGTGGCCATAGCCTGGTGGATCGAGGACGCCCCAACAAGGTAGAGGCTATGAGGGCTGGATTCGCCGGACGGGTCGGAAAAGAACGCCCCGGCGTCGCTCAGGGTGGCGTGTTGAGCACGGAGGAAAGTCACAGCTTGGCCAACCACGAGGGCGGCAGCGCCGACGTGGGAGACATCTGCTATAACCACATTATCGCCGATGCCGAGGCCCCCAAATTGGACCGGGAGGGACAGCTGCGTGCGCATGGAGGGCGTATCCAAGAGGTCGGGGCTAACACCCCATATGCCGGCAAGCGTTGAAAATGCGGCGGCGTCTGCATCTTCGAGGAAAGACGTAATAGTGTCGCCATACCCCTCGGATCGACCCAAGCCCCGAGGCGTGGAGCGGAGATGGTGGCCAAAACGACGGCCGCAAACTTGCAGCAGGCGAGTAGCAGTGTGGGAGTGGAAGTGGTCTGCCAAACCGACAAGGCGGGAGCCGAATTGGTGAAATCTTTCGACCGTTTTGTCCAGCAGTTCCCGGGCGAAAGTGGCCGAGCCCACAGGGGCCCCAAGCACCTTGATTCCGGACGAGGAGACTGCAACACCATGCAACAAATGCCCAAATGGAAGGGCGCCGAACGGAGACGAAGAGCCGAGCTGACAATACGCCTGTCGTTTGCGAATGGTGACGCTTAACCCAACGGCGGCAAAAGCGGACGGGGCCACCCACGTAGCAAGCGCAAGTCCATCACCAGTGCCGACCAGGTTGACGTCGTCTGAGAAAGCCGCCAACACTGAGTGACTGGGGGCAGCCGCGCCGATGCGAGCGTACACTCGGGCAGCGACGGCGGCGAACAGGATGAGGCCGAGGACGCAACCCTGGCGGGCCCCTCGACGGCTTGGAATCCGGAGAGAGGGACCGGGTTGGGAGCCGTCGAAAACGTACAGATTGGACTCTTGACCATAAAGCATGATCGCCGAACGCAATAGAGGCTGCCAAACAGGGTCCTCGAGCAGTGTGCGGAACATTTCGGAGCGGTAGAAGGAATTGAACGCGTTTTCGGCGTCAAGCTGCACCAAGACGAGGGATGGGTCCGAGTCTAGGAGAGATCGCACAAGGAATTGAACTAGTTCCACGCCACCCTTAACGCCAAAACCGAACTGGCCGCGGGCGGCAAGCCATTGGGCGATGGGCTCGCCATGAGCGCGCAAGAGGACGCGCATAGCGAACCGGACAAGCACGCTGCCGATGCCAATGGGTCGAACGGACCCCTTCATGTCTCCGGCACTTAGCTCCAACGCATTGCGCTCCGCCGGCGTGAGCTTATCTAGGGGAACCAAGGTAGCGGAGGAAAGGAAATGGGCGACGCCAGCAGGGACCTCCGCATTCGCGATGGCCTCGGCTATGCCACGGAGGTGGGAGCGCGAGCAGAGGGCACGGAGAGCCTCAAAGCGGATGCCATCGAGGAATGGGGCAGAACCATTGGGGCTGCTGGACAACACCTCGCAAACGTCCACCGAAGCCTCAGGGAAAGTGAGGCGGTCCAACGAGAACGGGTCCGGGAGCGCGCAAGGAACAGGGTCCGGGGTCTGGGGATGCAAGCGAAGGAGCTCTTCGTGAAGCCGCGGGCCAGTGGGCGCGAGCGGGACTGAGTGAAGGGCGGCAGCTGCGCGGCTGTACTCGCCCACCGCGGCCAAAGCCGAGGCCCGAGCAGCTTGGCGTTTGCTTACCGGCGGTGGGTCCTCACAATTGGCCGACGCCGGAGCCGCGTAATCATGAGGAGTAGCCCGAACAGATGCATGCGTACGCGCGAGGGCGAACAACGTGTCTAGGTCACCACGCTCCCAATGCGACAGACGGTTGTCACGGTAGTCTGCCACCGGGTCGGGGGGTAAAGACCCTGGCGGGGAGTCGGCCATGGGCCGCAATATCAACCTGAAGAACAAGAGGTAGGCGCTCCACGCAGCATGGGCAGCCTCAGATTGGCTCGCGCGGCCCTTGAACGAGAGAGCGTAGGTAAGGGCGGCGTCATGGTGGGGTTTGACCAGGGCAACCACGGACTTAGGGCATCCATTGGCGCAAGTAGCAGACCGGAAGGACAGGAGGGTCGACTCAAAGAAATCAAGTTGCGAGGCGCCGCCGCGGGCACCACGATCGAAACACCAGCGAGCAGCCGGGGGCATATCGCCCAAACCCGCCGTAGTATGTAGCCCACCCCCGGAGCGAGGGAGAAGGACGGATGCCGGCTGGGTCGCGCCCGCCGCACAAGAACGCAGGTGCCGACCAAGGCCGGAAGCGTGGAACCACAGGCCGCATCGCTGGCACGCCGACATCAAATGCCGATCTGCGTCACGAACTGGACATCCGTCGGCCGGGCGGGCGGCTAGACATGCCGGCGAGGAGGTCATGTGGGCCCGCAAGTCATTTACGCGTGGATAGGGTTGAGCACACCCGACGCAATGGAGGGTCGCGGGCTGGCTCGGCTCAGCACCTTGTGATAGCGACACCGGCGGGGCTGGCGGGGTCTCGGGAGGAGGGCTCGAGGGCAATGGGGGCATCGGAGTGACGACCAAGGGCCGGTGGTGAGCCGTGGTTGGCTGCGCTGGCTGGCTGTGGCCTGGCGATTCGGAGGGGGTGGAGACCGCGGGGGAAGGCCCAGAACTGCTGCCGCCACCGGAACAAGAAACCAAGCGAGCGCCGTCCGGTGTACGGGTACCAGCACCCGAAGTACCAGCTGCGGTAGGGGTACCAGTATGAGGACGAGTACTGGTACTCAAATAAGGACGGGGGCTGCCAAAAAAACGGGCACCCGTACGAGTACGAAGGCCAGGAGCATTTTCGGCGGGGGTGCCGGTACGAGTCGGTCTGATCGCAGTACCAGTAGCAGTAGCAGTAGCAGTACGAGTACCAGTTCCAGTTCGCCCATTTCCAGTTCCAGTACGCGCGGGGTCGCGGGATGTCACTAATACAGGTACTGAAAACGGCGACGGTGATGATGACGGGCCGCCAGGCGGGGCGTGTTGTACGGGTACAGGTACGGGTACAGGTCCGCACGCGCGCGGCCGCCCCGCGGCGCGCCAGGCGGAATGTTCTACGGGCCGGGGCGCCCCCATGGGCTGGCGCCCGGACATGCTGCGCCGCCAGCAGCCCGGCAGGCGCCAGGGGCGCAGAAGGGGCTCGCCGTGCACGTACCAAGCACGGCGAGATTGGCGAGGGGGTCGCCGGGCCAAAGGGGCGGCTGGCAGCGCACCAGGGAGCTGCAGGAGAAAACGGGCGCGCGCAGAAAACCAGGGGCGGGCGCGGTCGGTCGCAGGTCGGTCGCGGGCGCGAAGCTCCAAGGAACGCCGCAGCGGGAAGAGGTCTCCAAGGACGCCCAGCGAGAAAGGGTGGGGGGGGGGGTCGGTCCGCGAGACGCCAGGCGTGTGACGGGCAGGCGCAAGGCGCGGCGGCCGGTCGGTCGGCTGGGTAGCTGGTCGGCTGGGTAAGGATTCTATCCTCTCAGGTAGCTTTTTTTTTTGGTGATTTCCGATATCGCCTTCTGCTGCTAGCTCATGTAATTTTCCTCTCAGGTATATTCGATGATCGATTTAGCTGAGAGCGTAAACTTCGCGGCCAATCATATCGCAGTATTCGCTGCGTCACGCGTTACGCTAGCGTCTTCTATCCTTCGACCCTTACTCCTTCCACCTCGCAGTCGCTGTAGAGGACCTTTCTGATTGTCCTTTTTTTTATGGTGATTTTCTGATTCCAAAGTTGAGTCTGGTTTTGCCAAAAAGGTCGCGCAGGCTGTTTTACACGGTCAAGAGCCGAAATTGGCATGATGGTTTAGCGAAAGCGTGGAGGGAAAACGGAGTCTAGGGGGGCGCTGCGTGGAACGCAGCGAAAACTGGAAGATGGCAGGCTCAGCTGTTCTAGCTGTTTTAATGTCTACTCGTGCTGCACCCAAAAAGGGCGCAACAACAGATGCCTAGTTCCCGTACCACCGAGCAGCACTTGTAGCTGAAAAGCGGTTAGGTCAAGGGAGGAAACCCCCACTGTGAGATTCAGATGTGACGTAAATGTGCCCTACTGGTGACGAACGACGACATACGGGGACGATACGGGACGGACGAGGGACGTGGATTTCATACCCAGTAGCGACGACTATCGCGCGCGACCTGTAAAGTACTATATGAATTTCTCGTTTCCATAATTTCATCAAATTGATATGCGCACGCGGGCTCGCGTGTCGCCCTCCGACGCGGAGCACCCGGGCTAAGTACAGGCGGATGTACGCACTCATTGCACATCGCCGCACATCGCTGACCGCACATCGCTGACCGCTGACCCCGCGGTGTGCCGCGATGTGCGGCACGACGGGCGGAGGTGTGGGCGGATGTAGGTGGTACGGTAGGTGGTAGGCGGTAGGTGGTGTTCGTAGGTGCGCGTTTTAGTGCAGCCGCCCTAACTGCTGATGATTGTGTAACGCCCCAGCACGCGCATGAAGTATGGGGTCGCCTCACGGTCACCGCCGCTCACCGTTGAATCAAGCGCGGACAGCCGCGCACTCGCATCTGTGTTGCCTGCCGGTGGTGGGTTACATCCACCCCAACTCTCAACCCCCCCCCCCCCCCCCGCCCCTCGCGCGCGGCAGCAGGCATGCCGGCAAAGGGATGGATAGCGAGTGTGTCGAAGGATGGCGTGTACTCATGCAAGCACTGCCGGGGCAACGTGACGGGCACTTGTGAGAAGATGGCGCGAGAGCGGCACTTCCTAAAATTCCCGAACTGTAGCCACTCGTTGAAGCGTGCGGCTAAGTTGCGCCGCAAGGCCGCCTTATCACAAGCAGCAGCAGCAGGGGCGGCAGCAGCAGCAGCAACAACAACAGGGGCGGCAGCAGGAGTAGCTGCAGCCGTCGGAAACGGCCCGCCGGCGCCGGTCTCGGACGACGGCGGCTCGAAGGTGGACGATGTGATGGGCGTGGGGGAGGACCCCGTTGGCGAAGACGGTATGGACATCGACGCGCCTGCGTGGCCGCCGGCGGGCGTGGAACCCGCGATGAGGGCGTGATATGGAAAGGCGATTCCGGCGACTTCTACATGAAGGTCATCGCCAAGAAGTTCCGGGGAGTATGGCACTACGGCGAGATAACCGGCGTCGTTACCGAGTGGGTGTTGGAGGACTACGGCGGGGCGACCCAGTGGCGCGCTGTTTTCGAGGACGGGGGCATTGTGGGCCTTCTGCGTTCAGAGGTGAGTGGGCCCGGCCTGCGTGCTGGTGGCACCACTCAACTGCGGTTGTATGGAATCACACGCACCCGCCCGGTCGGCGTGGCAGGTTGTGGAGGCTATGACGGCTGCCCAGGAGCACCCCCCTGTGGATGCGGACGGGGAGGCTCGCTTGGTAACCGTCCATGAAGGCGATGACTTGTCCAGTGAATCACGCACCTTGCCCGGCGTGCGGTCAACACAACCCGGCTGGCGGAGGCCAAGCAGAACACTGGCTGCCATGGCGTGTGCCATGTGCATGTGGTCCGGGGCTATGTCAGCATGGTCAACCTCTTCCCCCTCGCGCCGTTCCACCTGTTTTTTTTTGGCTTGGGAAGGGACTTCTGGAGGAAATTTGTCACCGTGCAGGGCCACATTGGATTCCGAGCTATGAAGCAAGAAGACCGGCGCCAGGCTTTAGTCCCGATACCCAGCAACTTTGAACGCGGGTTGCGCCCTTCGTTTGCAGTGTCCAAGAATCGAAAGGTAAACCCCTCCCCCCCCCCCCCCCCCCCCCCGGGCGTGGGCGTGGGCGTGGGCGTGACGGCATTCCCCTCCATGACTGCAGGGTCAGGCAAGGTGACGGTGCAGCCCGGCTGGGTCATGGAGGACTGCTTGCACCACATGGAAACGTTTTCCATTCTTAACGCCGGTCCGCTCCTCGAGGAGGCCCGGGTGAAGGCGATCATGCCCGAGAAGGAGCTCGCGTCCCCAGCGGTGGTGCGTTCGGTGTCACGACTGGCGGTGCTTGGGCACATGTACAAGCGCCTGCAAGGAGCTGCGTGGTTCGTCACGCGGTGGGGTTTGCAGAATGTGGTGACGGAGGAGGACGGCCCCGAGCGCAAGGCGCAGGTGGACGCGCTCACTAGGGAGGGGAGGACTCGATACCTAGCGCGGCGCCAAGGCGCGGCGGCCGGGGCAGCGCGGCGCCAAGGCGCGGCGGCCGGGGCAGCGCGGCGCCAAGGCGCGGCGGCCGGGGCAGCGCGGCGCCAAGGCGCGGCGGCCGGGGCAGCGCGGCGCCAAGGCGCGGCGGCCGGGGCAGCGCGGCGCCAAGGCGCGGCGGCCGGGGCAGCGCGGCGCCAAGGCGCGGCGGCCGGGGCAGCGCGGCGCCAACGCGCGGCGGCCGGGGCAGCGCGGCGCCAAGGCGCGGCGGCCGGGGCAGCGCGGCGCCAAGGCGCGGCGGCCGGGGCAGCGCGGCGCCAAGGCGCGGCGGCCGGGGCAGCGCGGCGCCAAGGCGCGGCGGCCGGGGCAGCGCGGCGCCAACGCGCGGCGGCCGGGGCAGCGCGGCGCCAAGGCGCGGCGGCCGGGGCAGCGCGGCGCCAAGGCGCGGCGGCCGGGGCAGCGCGGCGCCAAGGCGCGGCGGCCGGGGCAGCGCGGCGCCAAGGCGCGGCGGCCGGGGCAGCGCGGCGCCAAGGCGCGGCGGCCGGGGCAGCGCGGCGCCAAGGCGCGGCGGCCGGGGCAGCGCGGCGCCAAGGCGCGGCGGCCGGGGCAGCGCGGCGCCAAGGCGCGGCGGCCGGGGCAGCGCGGCGCCAAGGCGCGGCGGCCGGGGCAGCGCGGCGCCAAGGCGCGGCGGCCGGGGCAGCGCGGCGCCAACGCGCGGCGGCCGGGGCAGCGCGGCGCCAACGCGCGGCGGCCGGGGCAGCGCGGCGCCAAGGCGCGGCGGCCGGGGCAGCGCGGCGCCAACGCGCGGCGGCCGGGGCAGCGCGGCGCCAACGCGCGGCGGCCGGGGCAGCGCGGCGCCAACGCGCGGCGGCCGGGGCAGCGCGGCGCCAAGGCGCGGCGGCCGGGGCAGCGCGGCGCCAAGACAGCGCATACAGCGGAATCGGCGGAAAGGGATGCATTACAAGCTGTGGACGGCAGGCGCTGAAAACTATGCGGTCATGCCGCAACAACCCCAGCACTGGCTTCTGGATACCTCTGATCTGGCTGGCGGCGGCGGGCTGCGGGATGCAGGGCCGCATGACTGAGGTGGCGGTGCTGGTGAGCTCGGAGAGTCTGCATGCGGCGGAGGCGGCGCAGCCGCATAGGCACTAGACAATGCTCTGAAGCGAGCCCCAATTGTCTGCCCAGCGCCTGCCCCAATGTAACGCACCAGCTTGGCAGCAATTGGCAGCTCTTTTGCCCCCCCTCCACCCCACAGACACACTACCAATACCAGTTTCTCATCCCGGCGGGCAGTTGATGCGTATACCCAGGCTTGTGCGTACGCGGTGCGGGGGGGGGGGGGGGGGGGAATCACTATAGCTAAGCTAGTGATGTGAGATATGAGTGCAGCAACAGATATTGTGCAAGATATAATACGATGGCATGCAAGCGGGTCCCCGCTCTTCCACAATCATTGGCCCTGCTCCCTCTTGCCCCGCCCCCGGTGCCCTTTAGCTGCTCTCAGCATCCCGAGTGGGATGGGCGGGGCAGCGGTTGCTACCGAGTGAGGCGTAGCATCGTTTGCAGTAGCAACGCAGCCTTTCCGGTGTGACGCCGCCTGGATGTAACCTAGCAGTACGCGCAAAGCGCAAGTGCAAGCTGTTGATGGCGGGGATCCCGCGCGCGGGGGGGGGGGGGGGGGGGGGGCAGCGGCTGTGGGATAGGCGCGGCAGCGGTTGCCACAGAGTGAGGCGTCGCATCGTTTGCAGTAGCAACGCAGCCTTTCCGGTTGCATAGTGTGACGCAGCCTGGATGTAACCCAGCAGTACGCGCAAAGTGCAAGTGTTACACGCCCGTGTGCCCCACCCAATGACATTGCGCCCGACCTCACTGACGGCATGTCTCGCTCTCCTTCAGCTCCTGGGCCGTCCGCCGCCTCACCCTGCGCACCCCACCAGCCGCGCGTGCCTTCTCGGAAGCCTCACACACGGCGGCGCGAGTCGCGTCGTGGAACGCGTCCCTGACATGGCGGAACTCCGCCCTCTTCGTGGCCGTGGTCGGGCAGGGGACTGCCCGCTGATGGGTCGCCATGCATGGGTACTTGGGGCCGCACAAAGCCGGGGTGCCGTCGCAGCAACACTCCCAGTCCGTCCGTTGGCCGCAGTCCACGCATGACGGGCGTCCGGCCAGGACACGCACATGATAGTGCATGTGGCCGCCTCCCCCCACTGCTCGTAGTGCTCCGGTCAACATGGCGACGAGCAAGTCGGCATGTCCCGCAGGTGGCTGCGGGGCGGGTGGCGCGAGCGCAGCCTCGCTCGCCTCGACAACCCCCTCAGCCCGATCAGTCGCCTTGACCACGGCCTCCTCCGCCTCCTGACGCGGCGCACCAGGCGCATCATCGTCGCCTGGCAGGGCGTCCCCCCCCGCAACGGCGCCGTCGGCGGTGGCCGACGCCGTCGTGGCGGGGTGTTGTGAGGAGGTGGCCCTAGACATAGGTGGGGCCGGCACCGCCATGTGTTGCTCCACATGCGGTGCGGTTCCTGACGCGACAGCTCCGTCGCACCAGTACCGGCGCCGGCACCCCACGCACGCCTGCTGGGCTTACCACCAACCGGCATGTTTCCTTTGGGAGGCGGTTCATCCGCGTCGGAGGTGAGCGGCGGTGCCTGTGTGGGTGTGGATACTGCCCGGCCATTAGGGCTTCCGCCGCCTGTCGCTCCGCCGACCCACGCCGCGGCGTGTGCTGCGCCCCGCATAGTCGCCTCGAATATAATATACATGACGCGGGGACGGGGGGGGATTCGTGCGTTTCGTATGTCGGCGGAAAGGCGTGCGAAGCTGCGGCTGGCGAAGGTGGTGGAAGTAAGCGTGGCGGCGTCGGCGGCGTATTACCGTGCGTGCATGCGTGCGCAACCCCGCGGCAGCAAGCGCCGGACTCGGCGTGTGCCAGCGGCAGAGCTGCGAAGCCATGGACACGGTACGGGATGCCAAGTCTGGCTAAGTAACTGCCGAGGCTGGCGGCTTAACCCCCATGTCCGGCGGTTGAGGGACGGAAAGTGCGTAGAAGTTGATCGGGAAAGCGGGCATATAAGCCTGGCTGTGCTAGGTTCCTATTAAGTAATGGCGGTTTGTGCTAAGTAATTCGTAGGGGTAGACCATGCAGCGCAGGTAGGGGGCGGTATAAATGAGGCCGGGCACATATACTGCTCCACGAAACGACACTGTCGCACGTGTAGTTGAATAGACGCCCCCCCCCCCCCCCCCCCCCCCCGCCGGGTCGGCCCGCCGGGTCGGCCCGCCGACCCGCCACGGCATGTAATATTTGTCATGCATCGCCGGGGTATGTGTGAGTGGATGCCCCGCCGCCACATCCCCCACCCACCCCCCCCCCCCCCCCCCCCCCATTTACACTTGTGCACTCATTAAGTTTGGGCTGGTTTCGGAGCAGTACATGTACGTATGTATATACATACAATGGAACGTAGGACCTGCGCGGAAAGAGGCGGGGCTGGCGGAGTGCGTTGGGGGTGCGTAGAGTAGCGTGTTGGTGAGATTCGGGGTGCATCGGACGCCGGATGCCCATCCACCCAGCGTAAAAGACGCCTACGTAATATTCACACTATATATATTCACACGCAAATGTGTGAAAACCGGACATTCCGTGCCGGATGGGTGGGAATACGGCGTCCGATGCAGCCAAAACCCCAGCAACACGCTATTCTGTGCACCGCCAATGCACTCCGCCAGCACCGCCTCATTCTCTGTCGATTTCGAAAACGCCTTCACATTACCCACCGCTAATTGCAATTGCCACCGTGTAATGTTGTCACGATGTGCGCACACAACAACACTTACTACCGGTTCCGACGCGGATGGAGGCGAGGCTTGCGGAGTGCGTTGGGGGTGCGTAGAGTAGCGTGCTGCAAATAATTGGGGTGCATCGGACGCCGGATGCCCACCCACCCGGCGTAAAAGACGCGTAATATTCACACTGCTTTATTAACACACAAATGTGTGAAAACCGGACATTCCGTGCCGGATGGGTGGGAATACGGCGTCCGATGCAGCCAAAACCCCAGCAACACGCTATTCTGTGCACCGCCAATGCACTCCGCCAGCACCGCCTCATTCTCTGTCGATTTCGAAAACGCCTTCACATTACCCACCGCTAATTGCAATTGCCACCGTGTAATGTTGTCACGATGTGCGCACACAACAACACTTACTACCGGTTCCGACGCGGATGGAGGCGAGGCTTGCGGAGTGCGTTGGGGGTGCGTAGAGTAGCGTGCTGCAAATAATTGGGGTGCATCGGACGCCGGATGCCCACCCACCCGGCGTAAAAGACGCGTAATATTCACACTTTATTAACACACAAATGTGTGAAAACCGGACATTCCGTGCCGGATGGGTGGGAATACGGCGTCCGATGCAGCCAAAACCCCAGCAACACGCTATTCTGTGCACCGCCAATGCACTTCGCCAGCACCGCCACATTCTCTGTCGATTTCGAAAACGCCTTCACATTATCCACCGCTAATTGCAATTGCCACCGTGTAATGTTGTCACTTTGTGCGCACACAACAACACTTACTACCGGTTCCGACGCGGATGGAGGCGAGGCTTGCGGAGTGCGTTGGGGGTGCGTAGAGTAGCGTGCTGCAAATAATTGGGGTGCATCGGACGCCGGATGCCCACCCACCCGGCGTAAAAGACGCGTAATATTCACACTTTATTAACACACAAATGTGTGAGAACCGGACATTCCGTGCCGGATGGGTGGGAATACGGCGTCCGATGCAGCCAAAACCCCAGCAACACGCTATTCTGTGCACCGCCAATGCACTCCGCCAGCACCGCCACATTCTCTGTCGATTTCGAAAACGCCTTCACATTATCCACCGCTAATTGCAATTGCCACCGTGTAATGTTGTCACGATGTGCGCACACAACAACACTTACTACCGGTTCCGACGCGGATGGAGGCGAGGCTTGCGGAGTGCGTTGGGGGTGCGTAGAGTAGCGTGCTGCAAATAATTGGGGTGCATCGGACGCCGGATGCCCATCCACCCGGCGTAAAAGACGCGTAATATTCACACTGCTTTATTAACACACAAATGTGTGAAAACCGGACATTCCGTGCCGGATGGGTGGGAATACGGCGTCCGATGCAGCCAAAACCCCAGCAACACGCTATTCTATGCACCGCCAATGCACTCCGCCAGCACCGCCTCATTCTCTGTCGATTTCGAAAACGCCTTCACATTATCCACCGCTAATAATTGCAATTGCCACCGTGTAATGTTGTCACGATGTGCGCACACAACAACACTTACTACCGGTTCCGACGCGGATGGAGGCGAGGCTTGCGGAGTGCACTTGCGGTGCACAGACTAGCGGGAGACTAGACCCATTGTCGCTTATTTACAAGCACGGGCGGTGCTGCCAGACCTGATCGTCTACGGCCGATATAATATTCACACTATATTAACATCGGTGCACACCGCCGCACACCGCCGCACACCGCCGCACACCGCCGCACAACGCTGCGCGCGCACATTCGTCGCACACATTATCCCGGATTCACTCGCCGTATCCATTACGCCGTGCTACTTCAACAATAAACATTGCGAAATTACACCGACACAATGCCGCACCGACTAGCTCTTGACAATACGTGCATATAAATAGTAGTGGCGCGTTGCTCCTCGCCTCCGATGTGTCGTTGACTGCTGCGGAAGGCGGTCGTCGACTGGGTGTTAGTTTCTCCACCTCGGCCGCCCCCCCCCCCCCCCCCGCCCCCCCCCCCCCCCCCTTCACCGCTCACAGCGCCATGGCCGACCTCGCCCCCCCGGGCAAAAGTGGGCGGCGAGCCTTGTTGTCTCGCGTGTCCGCGCCGCCGGCATCGAGGAGGACGAGAAAGACATGAGGAAACGCGTGACAAGGTGGGCGCGCAACAAAACACTCCATCCTCCGCATTAGCACGCACCCACTCGTGGCTAACTTGTGCCGCGCGCAGGTTCGTCCGGGAGCGCCGTAAGGCCCACCTCAACGCCAAGGCTTCCACAGTGCCAGCGGCGCAACTCGTGGTGGCCGAGGAGGCCGCATCCTCAGCCGCTTAAAGGCGAAACGATTGTGGCTTGTTGTGGGTGTCTGCGCACAGGGGGCGTCCCGACGCGAAGGTAAGGAAGCTCATGGCGGCGTCGTCGACGGCACAGCCTCCCGGGGTGGTGAAGACACTGACGGATGACAAGAAGCGGAAGAGGCCAGTGAAGAAGCGCCGAGGTAAGAAACTGACGGTCGCGGAGTCGGAGGCGGAGTCGGAGGCGCAGGCGGAGGCGGAGGCGGAGGCGGAGGCGGAGGCAGCGAGATCGTCGAAGCGGAGGGTCCCCCGGGCACGCAAGAACAAGAACAAGCAGTAGCCCCCGCCCCCTTACCCCCCCCCCCCCCCCCCACCCCCAGGCGGGAGCGGCTGGCGGCGAGGGGGGGCGGGGGGGGGCGGGGCGGGCGTGGTCCCCCCGCCCCCGCCCCCCCCCCCCCCCCCCCCGGCGGGCCACATTCCCCGATGGCAGCTGTCGCGAATATTGTAATTCAATTATTCTTCGGCAAACCGCTGCCTGCCCCCGCCCTCCCCCTCGCGAATATTTATGTAACGTGAGCACTCTTTGGCAAAACATGGCAGCCAAACCGCCCATCTGATGACCTTTGATCGGACGGCTGGCAGGCCCGTTCAGCAGTACTAGCTATAATGTACACAAAATTCCCCACTTTGGCCAAAAAGTACGGCTGAGATTTGCGCTCCCATGTACTAATAGTCGTAGTTATCCACAGGACCACTGTCCATCGTGCCCGGGTACCGGGTACCGGGTACTATGATACCCGGTACCGGCTCAATAAATATATCGCGTACTACCCGGTACTGCACGGACAACCTTGTACCTTGTACGTCAGTGCCATGTAACATTTTACCGGGCTCGTACGGCTACCAGAATGATGACAAAAAGGATTTATCGCCCGCCGGCAATAACGCCGGATGTACTCGCACGTAACTGGATGGACGTGCCGCCACCAGCAGCAGCCTTCACGGATAAATAATAGTCGCTAGTAGTAGTGCTTCGTCACCTGTATGTCACATCTGAATCTCACAGTGCCCATAAACTAGTTTAAAACATTTCAAAGTTGAGTTTGGTTTTGCCAGTCTTGAGCGAACGGAGAGAGCGGTGGATTGACGGAAAAGAGGTAGCGCCAAGTCATGAAGGAGGCACTGGGAAGGCCACCGCTGCGGAGTCCTGTTGGACTTGGAAGTGGCGTAGGGGGGCGATGTGTCCAAAGAAGAACCATGCGCCAGGTGAAGGAAGAACGTTGGGGTCGATGTAGTCCAGAACGACGTCAGAGTTAGTGGCCCAACTGCCTTGGTAGCGAATGTGGGACAACGGCACACCGATGGCGTTCGCTGCAGAGGCTGCGCCCTTGCGAAGATTGTGCGAGGTCCAGGAGGTGCCAGCAAGGGGGGGCAGCGTTGACTAGACGGACGGCTGTGAACAGCCAGTCTGACAGTGTAGTCGCAGTCCAAGGTTTCTGACTGCCCATCCGAATTGACAGCCCAGAAGTTTGACACAGCCAAGCCAACAATAACCAGGAGGACTGACTGGACGTAGTCGAGGAAGTTGTGCAGGAGACGTGGCACTCGGGGGTGCTCTGACACTGGGAGAAGAAGTACGCGTAGGTCGTAGGGTCCCCGTCGACCAGCGCGATCTCTCTCGGCACCTGCATGGCGATGTTGTAGTCGTCGACATGCACGTCCCGCACTCGACAGGACACGCCAGTAAGGTCCATGGCAAAGAACATAACGTTGACAACCGAGGCCAGGAGGCTCGGAGGTCGTGGTGGTACTCTGGGTAGGGAGCAGACACAATCACCTCGGCCTTTGTGACGAAGCGATAAGCTACCTCCGCAGGCAGAGGGACACGCAAAGGGGCATCGTCCAATCGGCGCTGACGCAGCGTCAGCCCATGAACTGAGGCAGCCGACCGCGTAGCTCTTGAGTGTCTGAGCGTTGAGGGAGCTGGAGAGTAGGTCGAGCGTCCGCTGGCCCAGCTCGTCTGAGCCGAACGCGTCATGCAGCCGAGATCGCAATGAAGCGGCCCAGGGAGCGACTGCTTCGGGCGCGCTAATCACGTAAGTGCGTCGTTTACTGACAGAGTTCCACCGGTACGACTACTGTTCACAAAGTACTCGGCAGCAGCAGTTAGGTTCCCGGCGGTTGACCGGTAGCTGCAGGACGGGTTTGCAGTAGCGTCGGTACGGGTTTGCGGGGCTAGGTTCAGGTAGGAGGGCCGCCCCGCGCGCCCTTCGCGCTCGTAGCGCCTGTCACGCGCGTAACGTACCTGCGCGAAACTTGGTCGTTGCGAAGCAGTTGTAACACGTGGTGTAACAACCGACGGACGCAGAGATGGGGTAAAGAAAGCGGTTGGTTTAGCCGCCATGTGCCGGTGTGCGGATGGTTGAGCCGCACTCGGCTGTAGCTGTAAGAAGCGCCGCACCGAGGAAGGTCTAAAGAAATTCTGTAAGGTGGGGGGGGTCAGGTCTTGACACAAGGCGCTCATCTCGCCGTTGAGCTGCAAGGGTGCGTCTTGCGGCGGTCACCGAAAGGTGGCCTCGCAAAGCTCCAGCAGCTCCGACGAAAGGCGCCCCACACCGTCACTCGTGCTCACCCTCGCGGCCACGTCCGCGTCCACCACCACGTCCTCGCCCACGCCCGCGACCTGCAGCTGCAACCGCCACTCGAGCAGTAGCGGTCGCCTTCGCGTTGCTGGCAATGGTCGCCTCAAAGACACGGCGCTCGTAGTCCTTCATGAGGTCCCCAAAAATCGTGGAACCCAGATGCTCCGAAGCAGGCTAGAAATGTTGGGCTCGCAGCACGTCCAGAACACCTTGGTCACCGTTCACACGCTTGATCTCATTTAGCCTCCGCAAGAAGGCCAAGCGAAACCTAAACGCCTTGTCGATGGCCTCGGCGTGGTTCCGAGCTCTCGCGAGGTAGGGGGTGAAGTCCTGGTTGGTGACAGGGACGTAGGGCAGAAGCTCGTCGAGAGCCACGAAAAGCGCGGCCATGCGGGCCCCGAAACACGACATCCACAAATACTCCTCCTGGGCCGGCAGACGCCGGTCATCCTGCTTGAGGTACTCGTTCGTTAGGTCGGTGCTCAGGGGAAAGAGTCCAGGCACTCGGCTGACCGGTCGAACGGCCTCGTAACCAGACCCTGCTCTCTGCAGTAGTTTTGGCACCGCGAGGTAGTCATCCTCGGCACTCACGGATTTTGCTCCGACACGGCCGCTCTGGGCTAGCTCTAGCAAGTCGGGGCGCTCTGCGGCTCCCTCGCTGCCTGTCGGCTGTCCCGCGATGCGCTGCCCAAAGCCGGAGCCATGTGCTCCTTCTTCACCAACAGCACTCTCACGAGCAGTCAATTGAGCTACAGTTGTAGCCAGTGCCCGCACATCTGCTTGCAGCGACTCCGTCGTCGGCTCGGCGACGGGTTCTTCTCCATCTGGCATGGTAACGCACGACGAGAATATCACACTCGGATGGCGAGCCGAGTGCGGTCTTGAACAATCTGGGGTGACCTTGCTCGCAACGGGTTACGAGACGGTTTTTACATCTGGTGGAACGCAGCGAAAACTGGAAGATGGCATGCTCAGCTGTTCTAGCTGCTTTTATGTCTACTCGTGCTGCACCCAAAAAGGGCGCAACACCAGATGCCTAGTTCCCGTACCACCGAGCAGCACTTGTAGCTGAAAAGCGGTTAGGTCAAGGGAGGAAACCCCATAAACAAGTTTAAAACATATCGCCTTCTGCTGCTTGCTCATGTAATTTTTAAGTACCTACGCGAACCGGTGTGGATGTATTCACGCGCTGCTAGCACCCGCCGTCTGCGTCAGCACCCGCCGTAGTGCATTGTACCGGTACCGTACCGTACTTGTACTCAAAGGTCGTGAAGCGTGCAACCGATGTCGCCGTAACAACACCACATCAAACCACCCCTCGCGCACCGACAGCGCAGACAACCACCCCCATCGCAAGCAAGAGGTAACCGCAAGCGTTGATGCTAACGAAGCTCTGCAAATACGAAGGTGTGTTGCCGATCGATTACGGACTGCAGTACCGCCGCACGGTCTCCCGGGTACTGCTGCTGTGACACTCTGACCGCATAGTTCCGGCATTCTTTATTACTTGCACACCCCCCCCCCCCTTCGCCGGCCACCTATCATCTGTAGCAACATCCACACACAGACAGTCGTAAGCGATCACAAGCCGTCTCATCGGCTCAGCTCGTGATTGACAGCTCTTGTTCGCTATGTGTTGCATTTCCCTACTCGCGAGGCCGCGCATCGGCCCGTCGCCCCACCCACTCTTCTTCAAACCAACTCGTCGCTGACACTGCCTGCCCGCAATCCTTGGCCCGCAGCTGGTTTCGGTCGTAGATATACTTTTGCTATCGCTGCCGCAACGTCACGCCAATCGGCTGCGCGAGCTTAATCCATGTCGCCACGCTTCAGTCGTCGCTTAATTTTCACTTGGCCAGCAGCTGCCACCGTCCCGGGCGGCTGAACACAGAGAGCCCTTATTTGACTTGCTGGACCGACGCGAGGTTAAACATAATCCGCTTTGCACGGACCTAGACTCTCACCGTACCCGGTCGTACCATTGCTTCCGCTGGGCAGCAAGTATTGCAACTTGCTAACGCAGCTTGGTAACACTAATGGCAACACCAGTGGCTGACGGAATTAAGCGCTGCAGAGAATGTCGCTTCGCCCTCGTCCGATTAGTAGCCGCCGGCGCCGGCCGAACACCTGAGAACCCTAGCGCGCTATCTCACGCAGCAGCAGACGACCTCACTGCATGTCTGTGTGTGTTTGTATGTGTGTGTGTGGTGGAGGGGGGGGGGGTATAGCCTTATACCCTTCCGCAGCACGAACTGTATCCCTGCTGCAGTAATGACATATATATCATATAATAGGGCTTCGCATCCATTACCTATGAGAGCCATGTGACACCCATTTCGCGCGATCCTCCGCTCGTCAAAGCGTTAACCGTTAATCTCAGTCCAAAACCATCCGTGTACGTCATTTTCTGAATCAATTTTGCTGAGCATTACTTACAAGCAATGCTGCTGTGTCTACTCAGGCACGACTCATCCATGAGGCTGCTCGTTGTAGCCTCTGCCCCCGGCGATCATCATTTTCAGGAAACGTGCATTGCAGGGCTCATTGGCAGCGATTCGGCCGATCCCTTCGGTGTTCTGACTGAGCGATGGGATCTTGGGGCCTACGCTGCGGTAAGAGAAACATGCCAAAATGGAGTCTCACACGTGGAAGCCGCCGAGGATGCCATCGACTGGGCGAAGCTCCTTGGTGAGGTGGACTCTTTTCGTCAGACAAGCGCTGGCTCTGGAGACGACAACGGCCAGGAGCCTAAGTGGTTCTTGGTTAGCAGCCATTTTGCCACTGAGGGTCGCGACCTTTTGCAACAAGCCGACAAGGTGTTGTATCTGTGCGCACGTGAGAGCGACGTCTTCGAAGACTGCATCCGTGACAAGGTCTCTCGGCTATGTTATCATCAATGCATGTGGCCCAATCATTACAGGCGAAGGTGCGAGGGGCACCCCCCCATTTGTGATACAGGCCCTTTTTTTGCTCTTAAGTCAGTGCAACACTCTTTGATTGTTGTATTTCTTTCTCATATTGCTGTTGGCATTTTTGCCTGAAGCCTCTGCAGCAGATGCATGAAGATAAAATCAGTACTTTGATTCATCATGAGCAAGATGTACGGCTGACTTGTCTCTCCACCACTGCCTTCCAAGCACCCGTCTCTTCCTCACAGTATTGATTCTTGTGATATACTGCCATCCCTCCGCAGCATGGCGTTCTTCAACCGCCTGAAGGAGGATGTGATTCTCCGGGACAAGACACTGTTGCTGCAAAGCTCTTCTCTGGCTGTGGATGAGTCACTCCAAGCTCTTGTTGTCCAGTGGTTATCCACCGACTCCTCATCATCCACCTTTCCGTCCCAGTCAGCTGTCACACATGCGGCGGGAACTGCTCAGCTCACCGCCACAGGGCCTGTCGCCCCTCGCCGCCATCTGCATGACGAGACAGCCACTCTCCGGCGGTCATACGCGGACGCTGAACCAAGGTGCAAGCAGCGCATTGACCGCATTTTGGAACAGATTACTAGCGCAGGGGAGTCAAAGAACGAGAAGCGCCAGGGCATTTACCAGCTGCAGTTTCTTTCCAGTGTGGAGGTGGGCCGCATGCCAGCGGTTGTTCGCAGGCTATACCAGCGGCATTTGAGGGGTACTGCTGCCGGTCAGCTGGCACATCATGCCAAGGATCTCTTGCACAGCCTCACCAACCTGGAAGCCTCGGAGGCTGGCTCAGCGCTTCTCTCCAGTGCTGAACACGAGCCCATTGTGGTTGAGATAGCAGACTGCGCGGATGCCTTGATGTCACTTGGCAAGGACTTCCATGAGCGGCACGTCCTATGGAAACGGTGGGGCGGTGTAATCTTCCCGTTGGTCCTGGGTCTGATCCGAAGTTGCTTGCCTCCGCTGGCGTGTAGGGGTCTACTGATGGCGCAGCAGATGCTGAAGGCGGACTACCAGCGCTATGGGCTGCGGTTCCAGGAGGAGGACCGGCGCAGCAGCCAGCAAGATGCCCCAATCGCCTGGATGATCTTCGATGCGTTGCTCCGCCTGCTGAGCCCGGCCTGCCAGCCGCAGTCCATCATTGAAGCAGCGCAGCAACAGGGCGCGAGTGGCGAGCAGAATGGGGCGCTTTCGTACCTGAAAAATTTGCAGGCTCTCTGCTCTGTTCGCATGAAGCACTTCAACAGCGGCGAGGAGATGGTTGCTCTACAACGTGCCCTGAGACTTCTCCTCCGGGGCTCTCCCTATCATTGCCGCTCAGTGTCAGTCCAAGGTGCTCAGAAGCTCATCAGCGCGGCTGCCCACCTGGCCATCGAGCTGAAGCAGTACGCGTTGGCGTCAGAGATCCTGGGTTGCTTGTCGCAGCTGCTTAGCTGTGGCCGCACTGAGGTCATCAGCTCAATTGCCAACAACAGGGAGCTCGTTGGCGTGGCCACCGTCTGCTTCGAGCATCTCTGTATACCTGAGGCAAACGGGAATCCCGACCTGGCATACGAGCTGCTCGGGAGGCTGGTGCTCGCCAAGCAGACGATTCGCTACGGGGACGTATATGCAGAAGAGACGGCCGTCAAGGATCCACCTCGGCCTGCTCATGACCAGAGCGTGAACGGCAGTGGTGTCGCCAATGGCAACGGCCTTTGCAATGGCGAGCCTCAGTGCGGCCACCACGCCGGCGTGGCCTCCATCTCCCTGGGAGTAACAGTTGCGGAGACTGCTGGCGTGGGCGGTGAGCACTCGGAGCATGTGTGTTGAGCCTCCCTGATTCCTATAATTCTGTGACTGTGCAGCGATTTCAAACTGAGCGGTTGTGAATAGCGGACTTGTTGTACGCTGCCAATGTATGACGCTGTGTATGCTGTGCTCTGTGGTTGAAGGTTGTTGCCCAAAACTTGGGCTCGGCTGGGGCGACAGAGATGCTCTAGCGCTTCTTCAAGGCTCAAACTCTCCGGCACAAGCTCTGGCAGGACATGGGCAACGTCTCAGCGCGTCTCCGAGCCTCAACCGAGGCTGCCCGGGATGATGACTGGCGCAACCTTGGAGCAGAGGAGGCGCAGCTGCAGAACCAGCACCTTCGGTGCGAGCTGGCGTGCCTGCAGGAACAGCGAGACCGGCTTGACGCCGAAGTCGAGGAGGGGAGGTGTGAGCAGGAGGACCTGAGGGCCAAGATTGAGGGCCTTGCCCGTACCTGCCAGGAGCAGAGAGCTCTCCTATTAACACCGAAATTGACTACCGGTTTAGCGGCCGCAGCTACTGAACATGCGCCTCGACCTGTGCCAGCTCCTACAGTGGATGCATTGGACGGTGGCACGATGACCGGGGAAGTCTCTTCCCACCCGTTGTGTGCCGTGCAGGACCCGGTAGACGTCGGTGTCCTCGAGGCCAAGCAGTTTGTGGAGGCTGTCCAATCTGAGCGCGAGGGCTTGCGTGTCATGAGAAAGTCCATCTGCGGGTCTCTTAGGCACCTGGGGGCTGATCTCTACTCCTCACCCGCGCACTTCTTCCACGAGCTCAACTATAACGCTGAAGACAACGAGTACGATGACTGCTGTCCAGTCCTGGAGGTTTCACTCCGGCCCAGATCCATCCTCATCACCAACAACGAGCGGGGCTTCCGGCCCAAGGATGTGCTCTCTCTCTGTTCAGTCGCAGAGTCTGGGAAGATCTCCGGAGTTCACATTGGCCAGAAGGGCCTTGGCTTCAAGAGCGTCTTCTCCTGCACTAACAACCCCCACGTGCTATCCGGCCCCTGGCGCTTCAAGCTCCAGCTGCCTGGGCGGAACGAGATGAGCTACATCACCCCTGTCTGGCTCAACGGCAGCAGCGCAGAGCAGCTACCTCCAGATATGCAGGACATGGTGCTGTCGCCCGCTCACATCCCCAAGACCCACATCTACCTACCCCTCAAGGATGCCCAATGCAACAGCCCCGAGTTCATGCAGGCCATGCAGGCCATGCTCGACCCTGCGGTCCTCTCTGTGATACTAATCAACATGCGCCACCTGCGGCGGTTTGTGGTGAACAATTATTGCGATGACCCTGGTGATCAGCTCTGCAGTACCACCACAATTGAGAAGCGTACCGGCGGCGGATCGCCGGGCAGCCACTCGCTTGAGGGGCCGCTGACAGACACGGGGCTTCTCGGCACCTCGGCAGCCAAGGTGGAGAACATCACTAGCGTATCTACCACCCTCTTCATCACATGTGGCAGCTCCGCCCCGCGCCAGAGCATCTTCCAGGTGTTCTTGTGCACCATCAGGGTGCCGGCTTACGTCAAGGGTGAGAGTAGCAGCCGCGACACAGACACCACCACGATCAAGCTGGCCTTCCCAATATCCGAGGCTGCGGACGCGGACAGTCCGGAGGATATCCCCCGGTTTCCCGTGTATGCCGGCCTGCCTGTCACAGACCTGGGCTTCCGCTTTGCGCTGGACTGCGACTGGGTGCTGGTGACCTCCCGGGAGAGCGTTCGTGACTGCCTCTGGAACCGCTTCCTGAGGGGTACCTCAGCCTTCCTGCTGGTGACCCTGTTGGTGTCGGATCTCAATCTGCGTGAGCGCTTCACACGCTTCCTGCCTCGCCACACCCAGGAGGCGGGCCCCTGGTGGGGTCGCTTCTACGAGGCCACCATTCGCCTGGTGAAAGACAAGCTGCCGCTGCTGCTGATGCGTGGCGGTGGCTCGTGCATGGGCCAGCTGCGGCTCGCCAACCCGGCACTGGCAGGCCTTGTGGATATCGAGGTCCTGAGAGACATGGCTGGCATCCAAGTGCTTGGAGGGAACGATGTTGGCCCGTTGCAAGACTTGATTCAGCCGCTGAGCGTGCACGACATCCTGGACAGCCTGCCAGATGCACGTAATAGCTCCCAAGCACCCAAGCAGCTGCACGACGGGTCTGTTGGCAGCAAGGACACGCAAGCGTTCCTCGGCTGGGTGCTGGAAAGGTCGGATGGCTGGCTGCGGCTGTTGTTCGAGGCGCTGCTGGCCGAGTCGCGGCAATCACCGGAGCTGCTGGAGACCTCCAAGCGGAAGCCAATATTCCGCCGGCGCATGCCTTATCCGCACACCGATGGCGCAGGCTACTCGTACTCCATGGAGCAAGCCCCTGCTGCCGGAGGTGGCGAGGGCGAGCCGGCAGCGGAGCCACTCTCCCTGGTGGTGCACTGCACCGATGTCAGCTTCCGCATGTGGCGCACAAACACCATCATCATCATGGATGCCCGCTCTGACCCGGAGCGCAGGCTTCTGCAGGTGCTTCTCCCAGAGCTAACACCACAGCTTTTGGCGACGACCCTCGCCAGGCTGCACCTCCATGTCTCAATCGGGGAACTGGCTGCAACAACTCCCGGGTGGACAGATGTCATCTGGCAGGACCTCCGTTACCTGCGCAACCACGGGCACGAGCTACCCAGTGAGTTTGACCTCAGAAAGGGCTGGCTGGCTGTCCCCACGCAAAGCGATCAACTCATGCGGGCCGCAGAGGTGGCGCTGCCGACGTTGCTTGGGGTGTCGATTCCACAGGCACCGGGGCGCGCTTTGGCAGTGGCGGCTACACCCCCAAGCCCCCGGGACCTCCCGCACGCAGCATGCTCCGACCCAGTGCTCAATCAGCTTAAGTGGGAGCTTTTCCTGCTGGCCATCGGCTGCCAGGCCCCAGAGCTTCCGGCGGAGCCCTCTCCCAATCCCGAGGTCGCGGCTGTGCGGCTGCTGCCATCATTGACCCGCTTCTCAGCAGAGGCGGCACAGCAGGCGGTGAGACTCCTCCAGCAGCAAAATGCCCAGGCGCTGTCGTTCCTGCGGAGTATGCGCATCGCGACCCTTCAGGACGACCTGTTCCCCGTGGGGGCGGTGTGCGATGACGCCCGCTTCCGAGGACAGCTGCTGCCAACCATCACTGTCCCCCCTCACACCAAGGAGCTCGCAGAAATGCTGAACGTGACTGTCGCCCCAAGCGCAGAGCTGGTGGTCAAGGGCCTTCACCTTCTCAAGGCAAAACAACACCGGCAGGTGGATCCCTATTAGCGTTGGCTGATACATCTCCAGGACAGCCTTGCGGCTGTGCCAGCGGACGCCGGGGGCGGGGCATTGGGCAGGACATCTACCGTGGTGCCGCTGGAGGACATCTACCTCTTCCTCCCGGACCAACCTCGGGACGCGGAGGCGTGGGTGAGCGTGGGAGCCATTATGTGTCTCGCCCATGACGGAGGTGTCAACAGTTCGGATTCCTGCAGCCTTGGCGAGCACGAAGAGGCCGTAGCAGCGGTATGCCAGACGCTGGACATGGCCATTGTGTCGCAGAAGACCAACGTTGCGTACGCGCCGTTCATCCCCCTCTTGCTCCGCCTTGGGTGCCAGAAGCAGCCCAGCATACCCCAAGTTGCGCAGGCCCTAAATGTGGTGACGGCATCGCCCAGCTTTTTCCAGACCGTGTGCATCAGCTGCTCGCTGCTCACCGAGGCAGGAGTCTTCACTGTGATGGGGATGTACATGCTGCTGGAGAGCCTGCTCCATACGAAACTCCTGCACCTGATGCCGGAGAGCGCCGAGCGAGCGTGCCAGCGCGTAGACCAACGGTGGCGCCTGAGGCTGGAGCAGATTGTGCCCACCCTTGACCTCGGCGGGCGAGGATCAACCGCGGACCTGGGGGAGATGGATCCCACTCCCGGGTCTACCGCCGGCGGCGTTTTGGCTGACTTCCCCTACATGCTGCGCGACACGCGGGTAGTCCGAAGCCCAGCGGTCACGGCCTGCGCCGAACCGAGTCTGATGGACGCTTACCTCACGTGGACAGCAAAACGCCGTTCCTCCACCCAGAGCTGGTGTTCCACTGCCCTCTGCTGATGGCAGCTCTACGGGTGCCCTACAGGGAGCACAACATCGTGCTGCGCATCAAGCACGAGCCAAACAACATCGAAAAACTGCTGACGGAGATGTCGGAGGTGTTCTGTCGCACCCTGGGAAGTCCCGACGTTGAGGTGGTCGTCGTGGGCTACCACAAGCTGGAGTTGCTGGCGTCGTACCTTTGCGAGCCGCTGACCATGGATTCGTTCAGGCCGGACCAGGACTACCGCTGGACACGGGTCCAGATGGATCTCCCGTTTGTGGTGGCGAAGATTGCGGGCACAGATGTGGTGGCCTGTGCCACCAAGTTCCAGAGATACGGTGATTCAAACCAGGCGGACACACACAGCCAGCTGGCTGTCTTTGTGTCAGCATTGGCGCGCATGCTGCAGGTCCGCCGAGGGCTGCCGACATCACAGGTTGTTCGAATGGCGCGAGATGCGATACATGCCCGCAGCACGTCATTGAGGCTGAGCTCCAACATTGACTGGAAAGGCGCCGGCGCTGCGCCCACTGTCCTGCCTGTCGAAGACGTGCTCTTCCCGCACCGAGACACTGCGATAATCCGGCAGGAGCTCACGCTGGCGGGCGTTCAGGATATCGAAGTCACTCCAGGTGTCGAACGCTCGGAGGCAGAGCAGCCGGGGCACCGATCTCGCCGCCGGTCGCGGGACGGTATTGATTTGGCAGGTCAAGCACCTGGGCGGACTCTGCCTGCTGGAGGCAGCCATGTTGTCAGCACGCCACGAGCCAGAGATGACACGCTCTTCCATGCCAGGGTGCAGCTGCTGCTGGGCGACAGTGCTAAGTCGGACATCAATGACAACCGCAACACGAGCTTTGGCAGTGCTATCAGGGGAGTCTGGATGGCGTCGAGCAATGGTGCCACCGGACAAGGTCCGCCGTCGGCAATACATGCCGATGTCATCGTGGACGGAGCTCGGGTGAAGGCTGTCGGCGTGCGTGCAGAGCACTTCATGTACGTCTACCTCACCGGGATCTATGGCGCGCACTTCCGGCCTTATCAGCACTGGAAGTCGTCAGCCAGGCTGGAAGTCCTGCCAGGGCAGCGCCACCTGGTGGACGACAGCGCTGGGTACGACTTTGTGGTCGACGACGCCATGGGCCACTTTGAGGCGGTGGTTGCCGACGAGGCTGGGGCTGAGCAACAACGCTCGTCCCGTAAGCCGCGTGGCGTCGTCCGCTGCTTCATTGAAGTGAAGGGCTGTGCCGGGCCGTGGGACCAGGTCTGTCACGTGTCGCATAACGAGCTGAATCAGAGAGATATCGCTGCGTCACAGGGCGCCGCCTACTTGATTGCAGTGGTTGAGTTTGCCAACGACCCCCCAAGGACGCGCCTGGCAGCCGTGGTCAACTGGTCAAGGAACCGCGAGGCCTTCACGCTGGACGCGGAAGCCTACAAAGCCGCCCTTGCCCCTGGTGCTGCGCTGGGGCGAGGGCAGCCCTGGCTTGGGCCAAGTACCCGAGCCGGGTCGGCACGTCCACGAGCCTTGCCAGAGCCCAGCCCCGCCTCAAGAGCTGAGGGTCCCCGGCACAAGGGCGTCATTTGCAAAATGACACAGAACGGCTACGGTTTCCTGTCCTTGACGGCGCAGGCATGTCACCTCCGTGAAGGGGGATCTGTCGTTGTGCACAACAGCCAGGTCCAGCAGCCAGGGCTGCAGCTTAAGGTTGGACTGGCTCTCTCCTTTGAGCTAGGCTCTAACCCCCGCGGTCCACATGCATTGAACGTGGAGGCTGACGCCGCAGCGGGCCAGGTGCCACCTACCCCTCATGCAGCCTCGGATACATACCGTCCCCCGCATCAAAGGGAGAGGGAGCGCGTGCGTCGCGGATAGCGACTGTAAGCTTTAGGCGAGAGGCTTTAGCATAGGCAAGGAAAAGGTTTGCAGCAAAGGAATTGTTACAGTGTACCGGGGTGTACACGGCTTTATACAACCACCGGCTTGGCAGTCGGTCGCATGCACAGGCGTTAGGCTTGGATATGCTATCTAGGTTTGGATTCATCAGGGAGTCATCGGGGCGTACTGGCTGGTGAGAGCATGGCATGTGGCAAGCATATGTGTGTAGGTGGATGAGTAGCTTGGTTGCATGCATATAGGTGTGCACGTAGTATGTAAGTGAGTGGACATTATAAGCATGGGTGTAGACATGAATGCGGGTATAGGTATGCAGGTAGGGCTATGGTGGTAACCCTAACATTCCATTCCGCCCCCCCAAAAAGTAGACCCATGGGGTATGTAGGCGGAAGAGGGCGGGGTATTCGGCGGATAGGGCACGACAATCAGTGTGCGCAAGCATTGCCACAGGGACAAGAATGTGTCGGGAATAATCATGGAGCATATCACGAGGTTTCAGGTTAGCATATGGGCTCCCAGGGATCGTGGAATACGGGATGGCAGTCCATAGCAAAAGGCAAGCAGAGTTGGCAGGCGGAGTTTCACAAGCCGACTGCGAAGCAACATGTGTGACGTTGACATCCAGACTTTATTGCAGGCATAAAATTTATTGGGGCGAGTTTAAAGGTTGGCATATGTTATGTATGCTCAATACTTAGACATAGGCGAGTTCAAACTCGTAGTTGTGTATATTTATGCATCCGGTATTTTCGCGGAGTCAACGTGCACAACAAATTTGCGGGTCAGAGCGGGTTTGTGTCGTAGCGGGGGTCAAGTGGAGTGTATGTAGGTGCGGATTGGTAGGCATCGTGGCATTGATTTAGACCGGTGAGGAATAAGTTATATGGGCGGTCGCCAATACGTAACAAGCACCCGTGGAACAGGTATTGTCATAACCGAGGTGAAGCGGGGATTTGGGGCTTTTATTATTAATTACTTTATTATTGCGACAAAGGCCGTGGAGGCGAAAAAATGTTTATTAAATACATGGGCAAGCCGAGGAGCGTCTACGTGGATACTAGAAGGAATGGAGTGGGTGTGTACATTAATTGTGCGTTCAAGTGTTGGTGTAGCGGTATTAAGCAAGGTGGCCGGCAGCGTGGGTGGAGTACTTCCGGGACGACCAATAAAGCGGGATAGAAATCCTCTGAGGTGGGCATGCATACTTATCAGCCATCTAGCAAAACCCTTCGATGAAATTATGTCACGCAATTAGGAATACGGTTACCGTAGTAGTTTGCTCGGTGGTATGGCTTTGGCGAATTCGCCAATAATCGATTCTAGATTAACTTGAAGGTGGCAGTAATGTATGGGAAGTATAAGAGAAATAGGGCAACGGGTTCGTAGAACTGCGGCAAGCACTTGAATGTCGCGTAATTAAGTCTTGGAGTAAATCCGGACGACGAGACTGGGCATCGGCCTCTTTTAAGTTTAAGAGTTGTTATTGCCGTATGATATGTCGATCACCGGCTTCACCGGTGCAAGCCGGGGTCAGTGGTTTAGGATGAGAAATACCTGAGCCGTAGCGCCGGGGGTAGCGGTAGTCCTAGCCGTGCCCTGTACTTTCCGCTACACCGCACTATACCGATTAACACCTGAGCGGTTACTGTTCAACGGGCGAAATGTTACAGAAACATGGCCCCATTTGTCCGAAGCTGACGTGGCACAAAGCGGACGTCCCTGGGGGTCGCACGGCCATTTCTCTACATTGGATATGCTATCTAGGTTTGGATTCATCAGGGAGTCATCGGGGCGTACTGGCTGGTGAGAGCATGGCATGTGGCAAGCATATGTGTGTAGGTGGATGAGTAGCTTGGTTGCATGCATATAGGTGTGCACGTAGTATGTAAGTGAGTGGACAGTATAAGCATGGGTGTAGACATGAATGCGGGTATAGGTATGCAGATAGGGCTATGGTGGTAACCCTAACATTCCATTCCGCCCCCCCAAAAAGTAGACCCATGGGGTATGTAGGCGGAAGAGGGCGGGGTATTCGGCGGATAGGGCACGATAATCAGTGTGCGCAAGCATTGCCACAGGGACAAGAATGTGTCGGGAATAATCATGGAGCATATCACGAGGTTTCAGGTTAGCATATGGGCTCCCAGGGATCGTGGAATACGGGATGGCAGTCCATAGCAAAAGGCAAGCAGAGTTGGCAGGCGGAGTTTCACAAGCCGACTGCGAAGCAACATGTGTGACGTTGACATCCAGACTTTATTGCAGGCATAAAATTTATTGGGGCGAGTTTAACGGTTGGCATATGTTATGTATGCTCAATACTTAGACATAGGCGAGTTCAAACTCGTAGTTGTGTATATTTATGCATCCGGTATTTTCGCGGAGTCAACGTGCACAACAAATTTGCAGGTCAGAGCGGGTCTGTGTCGTAGCGGGGGTCAAGTGGAGTGTATGTAGGTGCGGATCGGTAGGCATCGTGGCATTAATTTAGACCGGCGAGGAATAAGTTATATGGGCGGTCGCCAATACGTAACAAGCACCCGTGGAACAGGTATTGTCATAACCGAGGTGAAGCGGGGATTTGGGGATTGTATTATTAATTACTTTATTATTGCGACAAAGGCCGTGGAGGCGAAAAAATGTTTATTAAATACATGGGCAAGCCGAGGAGCGTCTACGTGGATACTACAAGGGATGGAGTAGGTGTGTACATTAATTGTGCGTACAAGTGTGGGTGTAGCGGTATTAAGCAAGGTGGCCGGCAGCGTGGGTGGAGTACTTCCGGGACGACCAATAAAGCAGGATAAAAATCCTCTGAGGTGGGCATGCATACTTATCAGCCATCTAGCAAAACCCTTCGATGAAATTATGTCACGCAATTAGGAATACGGTTACCGTAGTAGTTTGCTCGGTGGTATGGCTTTGGCGAATTCGCCAATAATCGATTCTAGATTAACTTGAAGGTGGCAGTAATGTATGGGAAGTATAAGAGAAATAGGGCAACGGGTTCGTAGAACTGTGGCAAGCAGTTGAATGTCGCGTCATTAAGTCTTGGAGTAAATCCGGACGACGAGACTGGGCATCGGCCTCTTTTTAAGAGTTGTTATTGCCGTATGATATGTCGATCACCGGCTTCCCGGTGGAAGCCGGGGTCAGTGGTTTGCTAGGTATGGTAGAACAATACAGAGCCATAGTGAGTGAAGGCAGCTTGGGCGGGCAGGTGATGGAGAGTGGCATGCATACTGTGGTCTGACTTTGATTCAAGCACCATTTTGTATAAAACAACGTCATATTGTCAAAGCGTAACAATGCGTAAACGTTCTTATTGGACATAGGAGAGGTATTTAGCATGTGTAGATCGTGAAACTTGGGTATAATACGCGCACTGCTGGAGGTGGCCCCTTGCAGTTTCCTAACGTAAGACGGCCGTTAAATCGTATGCATAGGCATATTATATATTTTCTTTAAGTGCGTAAGAGGACGGACGCATGCGTGCATCAAATAGAACGATTTTAGAGCCTTTTTCAAATGAAAATGATCCCATCGGTATGATGGAAACGAAATTCCTATTTAGGGCTTGCACGCTTTCGCTATTTGTTATTTTGGTTCAACTAAATTGCTTTTATGGACATCAATCTTAATTTTCGCGGATGTCTATCGTAAATATTTCGATCATATCTTTTAACTTCCGAGCACTCGTCGAAACGGGGTCCGCCTAACTGCGACTAACGACCGATAGGCGCGAGTAGTCGCATGTATATATAGCGCCTAATCCCCGCCTAACGATAGGCGTCACAGTACTTTAGAACTGGCGGGAAGGATGAGTACAGCCGTGGAGCTGTGCATCAAAGTACTATAGCGGGTAGCGGGCATTCGGTAGTCAGGAGTGCACAAAGTGCGACAGTAGAACACGATTCACTGTACTTGACGGGCATCACTGCCCTTCATATACGCTATAGGCACCTATCACGCGCAGGCGCGGAAGATATTCGCGTGATGATGACGAGCAGGCAACGCCGTACAGTTCTGGTCGATACACAACAAAGATTGCAAAACTGCATTCCACGGTAATCGCGGTTGCTTTGGTGTTTGCGGCCTCCGTAGCTAGTAGGTAGCACACCAAAGTTTGCGGTAGCTATGGTCTCTGAGGGCATGAGCGTGTCCAGGCGACAGCAGCTGCACTACGGCATGTGCAGGGGGAGGGCGCCGTACCTCGTGCTGTCGCATATCCTGGATTACATCGTGGACATCCTGCACTTCATGCTGAGGGTGGTGCCGCAGATCTTCAAGCTCACGGTATCGAAGCATTGCGACGCCGCCAAGCAGCTTGAGCTGGTGAAGTGGGTCGAGGAGCACCTAAAGGTCAAGCTGTCCAGCAGCAAGGCTGGTCAGTCTGCGACAGGCAAGGCCAAGATTGATCTCAGTGCTGAGTCATGGCCCGGTGAGACATGCCAGGTGCTGATGGACAACTACGTGGCCATCCTGCAGAAGGCCATCCCGCTGTGGCGCAGCCGGCACAAGCAGTTGTACATCAACGCCAAGAAGGTGTGGGATTTGTTCTTTGAGCTATAGTACCTGGTCACCCACGGCTGTGATGACAAGGACGAAGCCGCCGTCCAGCAACACGCCACCGAGGTTGAGGAGGTGGGCAACAAGATGCTCACGGCGTTCTTGCAGGTGGCCAACCAGCAGGATGTCACAGTGTACATCCACGTCAGTGCGGTGCATCTGGGGCAGATGATCCGGCGGCATGGCAGCCTGGGCAAGTGGTGCAGTCAGGGGCTAGAGGCTCTGCACCAGTGAGTGCACTTCTTCGGGCGCCACCGCTGCAACAAGCAGAAGGAGCATGCAGCCAAGACCATCACGCAGGCCATCCACATGCGCGCCCTCTCTGCCCGCACCCGCGTCATCACCAAGAAAGGGGCAACCATGCGTGCGCGTGCACAGGTGAAGAAGGCAGCCAAGCAGGCAGCATCCGGTGTGCAGCCCACTAAGTTCACCATGGAACACAAGAGCAAGCTGAGGGTGCAGCATCATCATGCAGCGGTGAAGGCGCTTGGTCTGGACAAGCGACAAAAGTAGATAGAACAGCGCACAATCCAAACAAGAATAATTACATGTAATTAGACTTTCTCCTCTCCATCCGTTCCACTTTCTGACTCAGCTGCTTAATCTTTTTCTTTCATCTCATCAACCGCACGCTACTCTACGCACCGCCAATGCACTCCGCCAGCCCCGCCTCTTTCCGCGCAAGTCATACGTTCCATTGTATGTATATACGTACATGTACTGCTCTGAAACCAGCCCAAACTTAATGCGTGCACAATTGTAAATGGGGGGGGGGGGGGGGGGAGGCGGGGCATGCACTCACACATACCCCGGTCATGCATGACAGATATTACAAGCCGTGGCGGGTCGGCGGGCCGACCCGGCGGGGGGTGGGGGGGGGGGGGGGGGGGAGGGGGGGGGGGGGTCTATTCAACTACACGTGCGACAGTGTCGTTTCGTGGAGCAGTATATGTGCCCGGCCTCATTTATACCGCCCCCTACCTGCGCTGCATGGTCCACCCCTACGAATTACTTAGCACAAACCGCCATTACTTAATAGGAACCTAGCACAGCCAGGGTTATATGCCCGTTTTGGCGATCATCTTCTACGCACTTCCCGCCCCTCAGCCGCCGGACATGGGGGTTAAGCCGCCAGCCTCGGCAGTTGCTTAGCCAGACTTGGCATCCCGTACCGTGTCCATGGCTTCGCAGCTCTGCCGCCGGCACACGCCGAGTCCGGCGCCTGCTGCCGCCGGGTTGCGCACGCATGCACGCACGGTAATACGCCGCCGACGCCGCCACGCTTACTTCCACCACCTTCGCCAGCCGCAGCTTCGCACGCCGTTCCGCCGACATACGAAACGCACGAATCCCCCCCCCCCCCCCCCCGTCCCCGCGTCATGTATAATATATTCGAGGCGACTATGCGGGGCGCAGCACACGCCGCGGCGTGGGTCGGCGGTGCGGCGGGCGGCGGGAGCCCTAATGGCCGGGCAGTATCCACACCCACACCGGCACCGCCGCTCACCTCCGACGCGGATGAATTGCCTCCCAAAGGTAACATGCCGGTTGGTGGTAAGCGCAGCAAGCGTGGGGTGCCGGTGCCGGTACCTGTGCGACGGAGCTGTCACGTCATGAACCGCACCGCACCCGCAACCGCACCGCATGTGGAGCAACACATGGCGGTGCCGGCCCCACCTATGTCTAGGGCCACCTCCTCACAGCACCCCGCCACGACGGCGCCATGGCGGGGGGGGGGGGGGGGGACGCCCTGCCAGGCGACGATGATGCGCCTGATGCGCCGCGTCAGGAGGCGGAGGAGGCCGTGGTTGAGGCGACTGATAGGGCTGAGGGGGTTGTCGAGGCGAGCGAGGCTGCGCTCGCGGCACCCGCCCCGCAGTAGCCACCTGCGGGACATGCCGACTTGCTCGTCGCCATGTTGACCGGAGCACTACGAGCAGTGGCGGGAGGCGGCCACATGCACTAACATGTGCGTGTCCTGGCCGGACGCCCGTCATGCGTGTACTGCGGCCAACGGACGGACTGGGAGTGTTGCTGCGACGGCACCCCGGCTTTGTGCGGCCCCAAGTACCCATGCATGGCGACCCATCAGCGGGCAGTCCCCTGCCCGACCACGGCCGCGGTGATTAGGGCGGAGTTCCGCCATGTCAGGGACGTGTTCCACAACGCGACTCGCGCCGCCGTGTGTGAGGCTTCCGAGAAGGCACGCTCGGCTGGTAGGGTGCGCAGGGTGAGGCGGCGGACGGCCCGGGAGATGATGGAGAGCGAGACATGCCGTCAGTGAAGTCGGGCGCAATGATAGTGGGTGGGGCACACGGGCGTGTAACACTTGCACTTTGCGCGTACGGCTGGGTTACATCTAGGCGGCGTCACACTATGCAACCGGAAAGGCTGCGTTGCTACTGCAAACGATGCTACGCCTCACTCGGTAGCAACCGCTGCCCCGCCTATCCCACAGCCGCTGCCCCCCCCCCCCCCCCCCCCCCCCGCCACCTCGCGCACCGTTTTGCGACCTCGCGTGCATCCCCGCCACCAGCGGCTTGCACTTGCACTTTGCGCGTACTGCTGGGTTACATTCAGGCGGCGTCACACTATGCAACCGGAAAGGCCGCGTTGCTACAGCAAACGATGCTACGCCTCACTCGGTAGCAACCGCTGCCCCGCCTATCCCACAGCCGCTGCCCCCCCCCCCCCCCCCCCCTCGCGCACCGTCCTACGACCTCGCGTGGATCCCCACCACCAGCGGATTGCACTTGCACTTTGCGCGTACTGCGGGGTTACATCCAGGCGGCGTCACACTATGCAACCGGAAAGGCTGCGTTGCTACTGCAAACGATGCTACGCCTCACTCGGTAGCAACCGCTGCCCCGCCTATCCCATAGCCGCCTCCCCCCCCCCCCCCCCCCCGCGGGATCCCCGCCACCAGCAGCTTGCACTTGCACTTTGCGCGTACTGCGGGGTTACATCCATGCGGCGTCACACTATGCAACCGGAAAGGCCGCGTTGCTACTGCAAACGATGCTACGCCTCACTCGGTAGCAACCGCTGCCCCGCCTATCCCACAGCCGCTGCCCCCCCCCCCCCCCCCTCGCGCACCGTCCTACGACCTCGCGTGGATCCCCACCACTAGCGGATTGCACTTGCACTTTGCGCGTACTGCGGGGTTACATCCATGCGGCGTCACACTATGCAACCGGAAAGGCCGCGTTGCTACTGCAAACGATGCTACGCCTCACTCGGTAGCAACCGCTGCCCCGCCTATCCCACAGCCGCTGCCCCCCCCCCCCCCCCTCGCGCACCGTCCTACGACCTCGCGTGGATCCCCACCACCAGCGGATTGCACTTGCACTTTGCGCGTACTGCGGGGTTACATCCAGGCGGCGTCACACTATGCAACCGGAAAGGCTGCGTTGCTACTGCAAACGATGCTACGCCTCACTCGGTAGCAACCGCTGCCCCGCCTATCCCATAGCCGCCTCCCCCCCCCCCCCCCCCGCGGGATCCCCGCCACCAGCAGCTTGCACTTGCACTTTGCGCGTACTGCGGGGTTACATCCATGCGGCGTCACACTATGCAACCGGAAAGGTTGCGTTGCTACTGCAAACGATGCTACGCCTCACTCGGTAGCAACCGCTGCCCCGCCTATCCAACAGCCGCTGCCCCCCCCCCCCCCCCCCCCCCCTCGCGCACCGTCATGCGACCTCGCGTGGATCCCCGCCACCAGCAGCTCGGGGGCGTCGACGCCCAAGTCGGCAGCATTCGCGGAGGACATGTGGGTAGGGGCCATGAGAACAGCCACCTTGCGGACGCCCGAACCGTCTAGGAGGACAAGGGCCTCCTCCCCGCCGGAACCACCGCCACCGCGGGCGTTTAGGGTTTTTATCATCAGATCGTCATCATCCGTACCGGAATATGGGCTAAGAACTGGTAGTACCCGTACAGGTAAACCCAGTAGCCTTCACTGACGAATTCAAGCTGCCCTTGTCACCAGATGAAAGGGCTCAACGCCACACCAGCTATACCACTTGCATGTTAGGCATGCATGAGCCCCATGCTTGGCTCTCCTAGCAATCCAAGCTCCTAGCTAAAGGATTTGATGGTCAAAGTTTTGGCATCATATCGGGGGGGTCGTGCTGAGCGTACGCGGGGTAAGCGGCAAGAGCCGGCCACTCCCAAAACTTGGGAGTGCAACACTCATGCCCCCGCAAAGCACTGCATGTACTTAGAACACATCATAAAGACCTTAATATGGCTACTTTGTGCAGATGCAGAATGGCCGCCCACCCCGCGCGCACCCTATGCGCCCATGTGGTGCATCTTTGTCGTTCATCAGAAAAATCAAAAGGGACACCATGCAACCCATCTATGATACAGTGGGCATGCATTGATGAACTTTGGGGAGGGTTGGACTGCATGTGGAGCTCCAACTAGCATGTTATACTCATAACGTAGGGGTGCGCGGGCTACGGCGGCACGGGTCCCCATCCCCACATAACACAACCACCACAGCAAGGTCCACCCTTTCAACCAGCACTATGTTACCCATATACCCGTGTCTGGCAATGCTCAAAACGGTGTTCAAATGCGTTTAGTCCGTGATTTTGGATTTTTTCTGAAGGGTACCGACTTGGCCTAAAATCGGGCACCATCACCGCTGCGCGGCTTGCCGCGCCTCGCCCGCGCGCGGCTCCACATCCGCCCCTCGCACCGCCACCGCCCATGTTCCAGTGTGGCTGGTGCTCAAAACACCGGTCGGGGTGACCCACGGGCCACCGTGAGCGCGGCTGCAGCCCCCTGTGCCCCGCCAGATTATATTCTGGCGGCTCTCGCGCCGCCCGCTGGCACCTGCCCGCGCGCAGCGCGCGGCGCGCGGTACAGGGCACATTTTTTAGTCAAAACGGTCCAATTCCTGGACTCAAAAATGTGCCCCCCACGTGATCGCTTAGGCTGGGATATGTACCCATTTTTCGGTCACATTTCAGGTGCAATGCAATACTATACGAGAGTATTAGAAATGGCACATCGGCGTGTCCTCTTCGCGCCCTCAGTCGCGTAAAGCACTATCCGCCTCACCTTGGAAGATTGCGGACGCGAGGGCATGGCGACTGCGTTTCAAGCTTTTCAAGCCTGGAAATCGAGCCTCACTCGCGCAGAGAAGACGCCCCGGGCCTACGAGTCTATCGCCGACCTCAGAGATTGTGTTCGTCGCAACGAGATGCTACCTCTGAATCTTGCTGACAGCGACGCGGCGTTGGGGCGAGATGTCGGCGCAGGCGGCGGTGCGGGCTTCGCGTCCCGAGATGAGGGCTCCTTAGGCGGAGATGCGGGTCGGGGAGGCGGAGATGCGGCACCGCCACGTGAAGATGTGGCCCTGCGACTCCCACCAGCGGCACCCGAAGGCGCCTGACGGCTTGACGGGGCTTCGCGTTTCGGCTTAGGCGCCTGGAAGGGGTCGTCGTCCTCCAACTCTTTCGCCATCTTAAAGGAGGAGTCGGCCCGCGCTTCTTGGAATGCTTCTTGCGCAGCTTAATGGGCGACAAGCTGCTGCTCTTGCCTCAATAGGCGGAGATGCGGGTCGGGGAGGCGGAGATGCGGCACCGCCACGGGAAGATGTGGCCCTACGACTCCCACCAGCGGCACCCGAAGGCGCCTGACGGCTTGACGTGGCTTCGCGTTTCGGCTTAGGCGCCTGGAAGGGGTCGTCGTCCTCCAACTCTTTCGCCATCTTGAAGGAGGACTCGGCCCGCGCTTCTTGGAATGCTTTTTGCGCAGCTTACTGGGCGACAAGCTGGTCTTGCCTCCCGTGCTCAACGCACCGTGCGGGCGCTTCGTCGCACTCGAAGGCTGAAGCTCACTCGGCGGCTTGGCAGTCTCCAAGGGACCAAGCCTGCTCGGGGGAGGGACGGAGCTGCTCGAAGCTCGATCAAGAGACCTGCTGCAGCGCCGTTTTGGGAGCCATCTCCGCCGGACCCCGGTGGCGGTGGTTGAGATGCGGGCTTAGAGGACCCGCCAGCCTGACGCGGCGCCGCTACGACCTGGTAGTAGCGGTCGTCGACCAAGACGGTGGGGGGTAAAGAGCCGGCTCGGCAACCTTCCCGTATGAGGATTTTTATGACAAAAAGGGGATTTAATTGCCCATATGCTTTACAATACTATACAGATTGCAAGGCAGTACCACTAATGCCTGATATTTGCTGGCGGCACGCCGCAGATTGCTGCAGCGCTGCACCGCAGATGCTGCCTTTAGGCATGCTTCTATTGCCTAGATGGCTGCAAACCATTTCGTATGCGGGGCTGCATGGCATAGAAGGGATGTGAACACGCACCTGCTTGACGATACTATGCAGATTGAAAGGCAGTAGGGCTAATGCCTGATATTTGTTGGCGGCACGCCGCAGATTGCTGCAGCGCTGCACCGCAGATGCTGCCTTAAGGCATGCTTTAATTGACTGGATGGCTGCAAACCATTTATTAGTATGCGGGGCTGTATGGCATAGAAGGGATGTGAACACGCACCGGCTTGACGATACTATACGGACTGCAAGGCAGTAGGGCTAATACCTCATATTTGCTGGCGGCACGCCGCAGATTGCTGCAGCCATTTGCCTACATGGCTGCAAACCATTTCGTATGCGGGGCTGCATGGCATGAAAGGGATATGAACACGCACCGGCTTGACGATACTATACGGACTGCAAGGCAGTAGGGCTAATGCCTGATATTTGCTGGCGGCACGCCGCAGATTGCTGAAGCGATGCACCGCAGATGCTGCCTTAAGGCATGTTTTAATTGACTGGATGGCTGCAAACCATTTATTAGTATGCGGGGCTGTATGGCATAGAAGGGATATGAGCACGCACCTACTTGACGATACTATGCAGATTGCAAGGCAGTAGGGCTAATGCCTGATATTTGCTGGCGGCACGCCGCAGATTGCTGCACCGCTGCACCGCAGATGCTGCCTTAAGGCATGCTTCAATTGCGTGGATGGCTGCAAACCATTTATTAGTATGCGGGGCTGCATGGCATAGAAGGGATATGAATACGCACCTGCTTGTCGATACCATACAGATTGCAGGGCAGTAGGGATAATATGTTATATTTGCTGGCGGCACGCCGCAGATTGCTGCAGCGCTGCAGCGCAGATGCTGCCTTTAAGCATGCTTTGATGGCCTAGATGGCTGCAAACCATTTAGTATGCGGGGCTGCATGAATCACCAACATGCGCCGGTCGCCGCGCGTTGGCGCGTTGGCGCCCCGCTGCGCCGGCCGCGGCGCGTTGGCGCCCCGCTGCGCCGGCCGCGGCGCGTTGGCGCCCCGCTGCGCCGGCCGCGGCGCGTTGGCGCCCCGCTGCGCCGGCCGCGGCGCGTTGGCGCCCCGCTGCCCCGGCCGCGGCGCGTTGGCGCCCCGCTGCCCCGGCCGCGCTAGCAAAGGAAGTGCGGTTTGTGAAATCGACGGACGGGAGTCGATTAAACTCTTATCTGCGGTTGAGAATGATTTGTTGTGATAGTTGATTATGATTAATGAGGTATTGTCCAGGGAGCTATGGCAGCGAATTTCAAGCTGCATGAATCCCTAGTCACGGACCAGACACGAACCCACGTTGCTTGCCGAGGTGCTCCGAGAGATGCGCCCTTAAAGTCGCCGAATCTCTTCCGACGACCAACCACAAGGCGCGTCCGTTGGTGTCGGGGTTTCTTGGGTGCTTTGGCGCGATGAGAAGTACACGACCCGCTGTCAACAGGCTGTCGAGGTAGTCCATTCGCGGCAGGGGCCTTTGCGTCATGTAGGTGCTCGGAATCTGCACGCGATAGATTACCGCCTTGGAGGCCGCCAGCAGCTATAGGAGCAAATTCAGGTGAGTGAACCAAGGCGACATGGCAACGACAAAGGGCTCCTTGCCTAGGGCAGCGTTACAAGAGCTAGTGGCGACAGTACACGGGTTTGTACACGAGAGATGCGGGCGTTCACCTGCCCCCACTGCGGAGATGCGTGTAATCCCACCCTTTACGGCGGTCAATTCGATCCCTCCACCCTCCGCATCTCTTGCTCGTCAGTCGTGCCAGCGGTGGCCTCAGCCACCGCTGCTTTGACGTCCGGGAGGACGTACCTATTGTCCCCAATGTGAGCCTCCGGGTTCCAGTGCCGCGTCTCTTTCGCCGCCGTCATGGTTCTCGCTGTCTCGCATACACGAACCCACGTTGCTTGCCGAGGTGCTCCGAGAGATGCGCCCTTAAAGTCGCCGAATCTCTTCCGACGACCAACCACAAGGCGCGTTTGTTGGTGTCGGGGTTTTTTGGGTGCTTGGACGCGATGAGAAGTACACGACCCGCTTTCAACAGACTGTGGATAGGTAGTTCATTTGCGGGCGGGGCCCTTGCGTCAAGTAGGTGCTCGGAATCTGCACGCAACAGATTTCCGCCTTGTAGGCCGGCAGCAGCGGTAGGAGCATATTCAGGTGAGTGAACCAAGGCGACGTGACAACGACAAAGGGGTCCTTGCACATGGCAGCGTTACAAGAGCTAGGAGCGATAGTTCACGGGTTTGTACGCAAGAGACGCGAGCGCTCATATGCACCCATTGCGGAGATGCGGGTAATCCCACCCTCTACCTTTAAATTCTCTCCACCCTCCGCATCTCTTGCTCGTCAGTCGTGCCAGCGGTGGCTTCAGCCACCGCTGCTTTGACGTGCAAGAGGACGTACCCGTCGTCCCCAATGTGAGCCTCCGGGTTCCAGTGCCGCATCTCTTTCGCCGCCGTCATGGTTCTCGCCGTCTCGCATACACGAACCCACGTTGGTTGCCGAGGTGCTCCGAGAGATGCGCCCTTAAAGTCGCCGAATCTCGTCCGACGACCAACTTCAAGGCGTCGACAACTGTCACATATCGCCCCCTCCTGACGGCAGTGAGTGGCGCGCAACAAATGAGAAAGATGATGAGGAGCAGCCCCCCCCCCCCCCCCCTCCCCCGCCACGCTGTCGACATTGGCAGGACCCGAGCCGTAGTCCGGGTCTGCCATGACGAGGGCTTTTGCCGGGCCATTTTACCAAGGGACGAGATTCGCATCTGCCGGTGAGCTTCTTGGACATACTCGTTGCAAATCCCCCGCAACTCGTTGTACACAAGCCGGTGGTCTTCAGAGGCCAAGAAGGCCCGCATGTTCACCGTGCTGCCTCTCGCCCCTGCCCCTCTCTTGCAGTCTGAGGTCATCGGGTATCGCGGATCGTGCATGATGTGTTAGAGGTCGTTGGCAGACAAGGACGAAAACACGAAGCGGGTGGGAAACGGGGCGGGTGTCACCACTCATGTCGAGATGCGCGACGGCGAGGTGCGCTTAACGCAGCCCACGGCGCCCTGATGAGAGATGCAAGCGAAGATGCGAGTCCGCGTACCGTTGGAGTCGCTCCTGGGAGAGGGACCAAAGGTGGCACACCTTGAGGCTTGGGGGGTCAGGCTGAGGCTCGCCGTGAGGTGAAGGCTGCGAATCTCCGGCCCCGGGCCATAGCGGTCCGCTTCCATGTTGCCCACCGCCCGGCTGCATGGGCCTCATGGGCTGAGTCGTGGGTATTGGCGCCTGAGACGCCCTCCTGCCGGAACGCAAGTGCATCTGCGGAGAATCTTGCGCCATGGGGGTCACTAGCAGTGTGTCGAGAGCCCTGCTCGTTGGGTCAAAGCCAAGTGCAGCCGCAGATGTCCCCGCCACGCACAGAACTGTGCAAGCGGGCAGATGTGCGTTTTGCTCTACGAGGACGGTCTGCCATGCTTTTGTGCACCGAGAAGCGTTAAGATGCCTCAAAGAATACAAGCGCGAGGGAGCTTGCGAGGGGTAGATGAGTGGGAAGCACAGTGGCGGCGTAGCATTCGAGGCCAGAAAAAACGGTTGGCGTGGAAGGGTAGCGACGCATCTCGTCAAAGGGCGGTGGACATGCGTGTAGTACATAGTGAAGGTCCATTTCACTGAACAATACCTCGTACAGTGTTGGCAAGAAAAGGAAGCCAGTTTCACAGTACATTCGTACAGTGTTAGGCTGGACTCAAATTTGCACCCCCCAAAAGGGGTACAATATTGAGTTAAGGGGGGTGCAATTTTGAGTCCAGAAATGTGCCCATTTTGACTCAATAATCGCCCTTTTTCCCGCGGCGCGCAGCCCGAGAGCCCAGCACCCCCCTCATCGGTACGCAGGGGAGGGATACCTGCCCTCTTGCCCGCGCCGGGACCGGCCTACGCGTCAACGGCGCTGGGGGGCGCGGTCTTCCGGGTGGGCGCGGCTGGCGGAAAGATGGTCTCTGCGGTCAGCAGCAGTTTCGTCACGGGGGGCGCTGACCGCCGCCGCCCAGCGCCCGGTACTTATAGCTGCGCACGCGCGCGCAATTATTCCCCTACCTCTTGGGTTGAGCGGAGGAAAAGGAGAGCCGCGTCCGAAATCACTTGGAATACGTGAGAATGGATACCGGTTGCAATACGGTTTTATCACGGATTTTTAGGCGTCCGTCCGTCCTCCGTCCTCCGTCCTCGTGCGCTGCGTCTTCGTGAATGAACCGTCATACGTTCGATCTTTGCTCGTTTGATTTCTAGGCACTCCTACCACAGTCCGTAAAAATCCTGCGACTAAGACGAATCTATCGTGAATTATACCGGAAACATACTGCAAAAATCACGAATGTCCTCCGTCCGTCCTGTCACATACGCGCTTCGCGTATGAACCGTCATACGTTCGGTTTTCGGTCGTTTGATTTCACGGTACTGGTACGTGTACGGTAACATTCTGAATGGATGCGCGTGTATTCTAGCCCAGGCACGTCATATATTCGTCTAAAACGCCAAAATAACGCGGTACCGCAGCGCGTTTTTACTGCTGAATCAGCAAGCGAGACTATTCAGCGACTATTCCTTACCTATACGGTAGTCCAAGTATGGTGCTGTAAAAATGGGTCGCCGCGGTGCGGGGGCAATCCGCCGACCCGGGGCCCGGCGTCCGTCGACGGACGGGCGACGGTCGAACGACAGCGTCCGGCGTCCGGTGCCGGTACAGGCGGCGGGCGTGGCGATTCGCGCCGTGCCCGCCCCGTAGACCTGACGACCGGCCCGACCTGCGCGGCCTCGTGCGGGATGCGGGCCGCCTGTAGGCGGCTTGTACTGTATTGCTGATCTTGTAGTGCTGTTTTTTTTTGGGGGGGGTAGTACAACTTTTAGCGGTGGGTTGGGTACCGGCCTTTTTGTAATGCACACCAGTAGTCAACGGCCCGCTTTTACGCGGCTTGCAGATTTAATCTGTTTTACAAAATAATACGTCTCGTTTGAAAAATAAATTACTGACAAATCTAACGCTAAAAGCATTATTACCCGGAAACAACAGTGTTACAAGATCAACACGACAAGCCGGCTAAAAGCGGCCCGCATCCCGCACGGCCGCACCACGCTCAACCCAAGAGGTAGGGGCACCTCCACAAATCCCCGGCGCGAAGCGCCGCTTAGTAGAATAGTAATTGCTGTATACCGGTTTACACACGTTATCATTGCGGATGTTTCACCCCTGCGAACCCCGCCGCCTGAAGTACCCTGTGTACTACACATCTACACGGTCATTTACAGCATCATGTTCCCGCGTACAGGTAGTAGTGTGCTACGTACTAGCTACGGAGGCCGCAAAAGTGATCTTCGTGGTAACGTCGTATAGTATCCGAGACTGACACGTGAGCGGCGAATGACGAGCGGCGCGCGCGAGGAGTGTACAGTGACTATACCGATATAATGAATACCGATATTGTGAAAGCCCTTATGTAAGTATTTAAAGATGAATACCGATATAGTGAACATACCGATATAGTGAACGGGGGGGGGGGGGGGGGGGGGGGACGGATTCTTAACACCGGGAAAATTCCCTATGTATACCCCTATAATAAACTTACCAATATAATAAACTTACCGCTATAGTGAACGGGGGGGGGGGGGGGGTGGGGGGGGGGGGGGGTGGGGGGGGGGGGGGGGGGGGACACAATGCCCCAAACTATACCGATATAGTAAACTTCTCTACATAACGGCAGTGTCGCCGACGCCGAACCCGGCCGTTGGCGTGTTCCGATAGCCGGTACCGTTCCAGTACGGGCGCAGAGGCCTCTACAACCACTCGGCGGCGGCGGCGGCGGCCGTCTCCCTCTCCAATGGACCTTTTGGACATGCCATTGGAGAGGGAGGTGTTTGAACCACCGGCCCAAGCAGCAGCGGATACTGACGAGCCCAAGGAGACTGTGGATGAGATTGAACACACCGAGGATGACAACGTAGCTATGGTGCCGCTTGACATGGATGTGGATGTGGATGAGATGGAGCCAGAGAGGGCACCCACATTGCAGGAGGTTAGGGGGCTTGTGGAGAAAGTTTTCTTGTTTGTGACTGAGAGTGCGGAACGAGTGAACGCATCAGTGATGGTCCGAGACTACAACAGTCTCTTTGCTGTGGATATCCTGCGTGAAGGCTTGGCTGCCATGCACACGTCAAACCGCACACGGCAGGCCTCCGTCCGTGAATTCTTCCCTCCCGCTCCCCGCCGTAGTCACTCCTGCCCTCTCCGGCACCGTAGAAAGCCATGTAAAGTAATCAAGAACTCTTGAAACACAAATCCAGAGTCACATGTTGCCTTGCATGGGCACAGACTGCTACAGTGAACGGGGTCACCGTTACAATAAACAATAGTACCGATTTAGTAAACCGTTTACTATAGCGGTCGGGTGGGCCTGCTTATAATGAACACCGATATAGTGAACATAACGATATAGTGAACGGGGGGGGGGGGGGGGGGACGCAATGTTTATTATATCGGTCTAGTCATTGTACCCTACTCGGAGAAAGTTCGTGGTATCCGCGTGGTACATGTATGCTCACGAACAATCCCCGTTCTGTACTAATTCGTGGAGTAGACGTGCGCGGACATCTCTCCTCGTACCGTTCAGCCCATCGGAGCTGCCTGATTTACGAATTTAAACACACAGCCGGGCGAGCGGAAGGAATCAGCGAAGGTATCGACGGCGCAGGGGCAACCTTCGAAACAAACCACAATATTCATTACATACCGCTGCTCGATCACAAACAATCACCCCGTTGGGGGGGGGGGGGAGGGGGGGCTAGGCGGCTAGGAGGCCGTTGGCCCTTTGGCCGCCTTAGCGCCCGCGCGCCCAAAGCGCCACTGCGCACCTGCCTGCGCCTGGCTGCAGCCACCTGCGGCACAGGGGGCAGGAGGGGGTCACTGGCTGGGGGTGCTGCTTTGGGGGGGGCTTCATTTGACCCTCCTGAGCGCTGGTACCACCCCTGTATGGCCAACTATGCATGTACATATATATACATATACCCCAAACTACTGTTGCCACTGCGCGGGGATTGCCGGCACCCGGCGCACACCAACGAGGTGGTGCCACCCCGCACCTGAGGGTGCAGGGTGGGGCTGCAAAGTTGCTAGCTACAAAGCATAAGCCATATGAGTCATCTTATAATGCTAGCATGAGAGGCTGTGGCAGGTAGGGGGTGGTAGGGGGGTGGGGCGTGGCGCCCGCGGACACGCCGCGCAGGGCCGCCGCGGCGAGGCGCCAACATGACGCTCACACACAGCCACATATATTATGTTCTAGCATCCTGGGAAAAGTTAGCCATACCCATTGCAAAATCTTATTAGCGTGGTTTCATGGGGTGTTGATGAGGTTCCAGCCCAAAATCTGCCCAAAAACCAACTTCAGCACACCAGCCGCTCAGCCCCAGGGCTTCACACACACACACACACACACATGACATATATGCACACGGTCAATGTTATTTGTAGCACCTTATTAATAATTAATAAAGAGGGCCACACAATGCTTACGCTTTAATTATCATTGGGTGCTGAAAACAAAAATGCCATATATTTCACATCACGAGACGTCGCTGCATGCCTACCGGTATTATTGGCGGTCATCACGCCGTCGCGCCGCCATCGTCTCGTCGTCCGGACTCGCAGAGCAGTCTGCGTGACTCTGGTCAGTGCTTCGAGTACCTGTATGGGGGGCGTGGCAGAACGTCGGGCGACCACTCGTTTTGCTGCAGTAATCTTTAATTTCGCGGTCGTCGTGCCGGTCAGCAGGAATATTGCTACGAGTCAGCGCTGCTTGAGCGTCGCAGCTCCTTAGTCAGCGCCACATGGAAACGAGACGACGCGACCCATTCCTATCTCCCTCTATTGCGCCACTGCGGTCGCATAAAATCGGTATTGAACGGGCACACAACGCGCTTGAGGGGAGGTCACGTTGCGCACCGAGTCAACGAAGCGAAAGGGGTAGTGCGGCGTATTAACAAAATGCATGCATGCGTCGGTCAACGGCGTTACAGTGCGGGGCGGGTACTGGGAGAAAACTGGGGGAAGGGGGGGGGAGGGGGCTAGGTAGATGGGGGTGCGGGTCTCACCTGGCGTCTGCATCGTGCCGGAGTGCGTTCCCTAGGCTGATGGCGGCGCAGCGCCGCCCGGCCGCACCCGAGGCGCAGCGATGCGCGATACGCCACACGTCCTCATCGCCGGACCTCGCGTGTCATATTTTAGTCCTAGGGACTGGCCTTGGGTACGGGAGGGGGGGGGGGGGGAGGTGAGTGACTAGTTGACTAGTCCCTTTGTGCGCGCGCTGCTGGTCAGCGCCATCGCGGGTCAGCGCGATGTCGCTACTCGCGACTCAACAACTTAACGCACGTACCCGTGACGAGTCGGTCGTAGGCGGAGAAAGTAAGGGTCGGGACGGGCTAAGACTCGGCGCTAGGTAGGTGAGCGGCATGGGATAGGGGTGGTCCGTACCTGACGTGGCGAGGCTGGGCGCTGTTGGACCGGAGCGGCCGGAAGGCCGTGCAGTCAACCAATCCCATCAGCGCGAGCCGCGATGCATCGCGCGTCTAGCCAGCGATGTCGCCCGCGCGCCATCTCCACGGACGCCGCCGCGACTTGGCACTGACGTGCCACTGCTGCCTCGCACGGCGCAGGACGGGTCGGCAGCAGGGCGTGAGACACGCGGTGGTAGGCCCTAACGGGCGGGCGTGGGCCGTACTGCGCGGTCACGGCCGCGCTGCGCTGCGTTACTTGGCAGCGCGGGACGGAGTCCGACCAGCAGCACCGCACGTGCTGCGCGATGAGTAGCGACTAGTCGTCATTATTTTTCCTGTTTTTAATAATTAGACAGAGTGCGAGTCACGTTGCCAAAAGCGAATGTCTTGTCTTACAAGCCCCTCGCCACACCAAACAAGATGGGTGGGACGGGTGGGTGCGTGAAGCGCAACAGCAAAAGGGATGAGCGCTATGGTCTAGACAGTTGGCTAAGTCGTAGCTGCAGGCAGGCAGGGAAACAGGTCGGGAGCTGGTGCGGTCGCGAGTCCGCTGCTCACTGTCCCATCCTGGAAGATTCTAGACAGAGCCGATGACTGGCTACTGTGCTATATTTTCCAGGTGGTAGTCGTTCGACCGCACAACTCGGTCCGTCGTCTAACTAAACTCAGTTAAGTACTTAACAACGATTAGACAGAGTGCGAGTCACGTTGCCAGGCAAAACCGGAAGGCCACAGTTACCGGTGAAAACCAGTCACTGTGAAAGATTAGCAGCGGAACGCTGCGGTGCCAGGGAGCCGAAGAAGTAGCGGGCCCCAGCGGAGTCCAGGATGCCTGGCACGATGTAATTGAGGACCACGCCGCTGCCCACTTTCCAGCCGCCAAGCCAGCGAATCGTAGGCATAGGGACGCCCGTGGCCGAGGCCGCGGACGCCCCGCCACTGCGAAGGCTGTGCGACGACCAGCAGAAACCAGCAGGCGGGGTAGCGTCAACTGCCAAGGCAGCGGCAGTTACCCATTCGGAGACAGTTTCCGCGGTCCACGTGCCGGGATCATCATTAGGGAGCTGCCAAAACCGAGTAGCACCGGGCAGCACGTGATCGCGGCAGCTGACGAAGAACTCCAAAAGCTCCGCGATTTCGGGGTGCGCCTCACGGAAATTTGCAGCACCTGACGAGGCGCCCCGGAAGGCTTGCCCTTAAGTACTCGACGGTACAGCGTAATGCTGCGGGAATCAACCGCCGAATCGCGCACGCCGCACCCCGTACTGGTACCCGCGCGGTGACAAAAAAGGAAATTGACCGCGGTAACGAGCAGGGCACGGAATGTGGGCAGGTCGCACGCGATGGACCTGTGAGAAACCAGCCGCTGCACACGCCGAACACAGGCGAGGGCGACGTCCGCAGGCAGAGGCACCCGGTAGTCCGGGGCGTCCAGCACCTGCTGAGCCAGCTCCCAACCGCGCATCGCCTGGTTGACGAAAGGCCCAAGCGCCGGCGGCTCCTTGAAATTATCGGTGAAAAAGGCGTTGATCGCTGAAAGGTAGGGTCCAAAGGCACCAGCCTTGTTGCGGCCACGTGCCGCAACCCAAGAGATGTACCGAACGATGAGCGGCGGATCCGCCGTGTCCGGCAGTCTCCCATTTTGCGCGCAGAACTCGCAGAATAGGTTGAATTCAGATCCGTAAGACTGCACGGTACGTTCCGCGCGCGAAGACATCAAGAAATTCGCGGCACGGCGCCCAACCTCGTCGTCGCCGAGTAGCCGCAGTAGCCCAGGTCGCATAATCGCTGCCCATGGTGCAGACGGTGCGTTCGATTTCAACCCGTACCGCACAACCGGGTGTTGTCTGCTGTGAGCATCTGTACGGGAGATCTGAAAAGCGTTCGCGGAAACGTCCAAGGTAGCAGCAGCAGCACTTAACGCCCCGTAGCCGGCGCGTCGCGACCGGTAGAAGAAGGACGGAAGGGAAGGCGGAAGAGCATCACGCTCCATGGCGGCGGCCCGACGCCCGCGCGGCGCCCGAGCAGCCCGGGAAAGAACAGATCGCGGGAAGGAGGGTAGTGCAGTACCTCTGTAGCCATCTCGTGTAGCTGCTGGAGCCAAGGGCGGCCGTGCCAGGCCGGGGCGACCACGGTCGCCGCGGCCCCCGATTGCTGCAGCTTTAGCACCAGATCGTCCAGCAGCTGCCAGGGGGGATTGCACCAGTTCACTTCGGCGCGCCACGTGGCGTCCGACTGGGCCAAGGAGTCCACCGCCTCGGTACCTGGGACCGTCCACCGGGAGTTGTACCGAGGTAACAAGGCGTTCTCCATAGTTGCGAATCGGTCGACCGTATGTGGTCCCCAGATGCGATCGACGTACCGGAATATACGAGGATTGATCATCCAATCGGAAAAGTCCTTCTCTCGCGAAAGCTTGTCCGCCCATGCGTTCGCCGCAGACCGAATGTACCGTACTCGTAAACGAATATCGTGTACATCCAGCAAATACCATAGCTTGCGAAGTTCCGCCATAAGCACCGGTGACCGAGTAGTCAAATTGGACAGGATATGCACCACCGCCTGATTGTCCTCGTACAAAAGTACTCGGCGCCCCATCAGCCGTGGCAAAAATGACTGTATGGCGAGACGTACCGCTTTGAGCTCCTTGTACGTTATATGACGTCGACGATCCTCCTCGTACCAATATCCGCGTGCCTCCGTAGTTTCGCACAGTACCGCACCTCAGCCGTACTGGCTGGAGTCCGTGTGCAGATAGGCTGTCTCCACCGGGCGCAGAATCGGTGCGCCGTTGTGGCGCGTGGGAACATCGCGCCACCACTCCAAATCGCGAATGAGCTGACGCGTCAGAACGACCTTGCCGCTCGGAGAGGAGCATCGGCCCAGGACGGTGTGCGCCTCGCGGAGGTAGAAACGTGCCGGAGGCATCGCGAGGTAGAGGAACTGGCCCTGCCCGGCGAGAGACGCAAGGAGTTTGGCCGGCGCGTGGCGGCGGCGGCGCGCAGCGATGCACAGGAGGTCGCGGGCCAGGTTGGAGAGCCGACGCAGTTTCGCCGCTGGGGCGCGGAACTGCATAGTGACCAGGTCCAAGTCCATGCCTAAGTGCTGCAGCTGCTGGGTGGGCTCGGGGTGCGACTTGGTGGGGTGCTTGGCCAGGCCCAGGAGCCCCCAGACTCGCTCGACCTCGGCCCGTAGGCGTAGAGCCAGCTGGCGCGACGGTGCCAGAAACAGGAAGTCGTCGATGAACGGTAGGAGGCAAACGCCGCGCGCCTTGCGGCGACGAAAGCGTCGACGGAAGGGCCGGCCGTAGCTGATGTAGGTCGCGAAGTCTGGTTGACGCAAGTAGCGCACCATGACCGCCATCAGAGTGCAGAAGTAGTAAGGGCTTAGCGACCAACCTATGGGGAGGGCCGCGAAGCGCCACAGGGTGCCACGTACGTTGATTGTAAAGAAGTCGCGGACGTCCTCCCGCGAGCCCAGGGCGTAGTAGCCGTCCTGCAGGTCGAAGAAAAACGCCCAGTCGCCGCGTTTCGCCAGGTACCGCAGGCGACGCAGAGTTTCGAATCGCATGGAATAGACCGCGCAGTAAGAGTTTAGATGGCGCGGGTCTATTACAAGGCGCCAGTGGTTGCAGCCCGGCTTTGGTACTAGGAAGACTCGCGACACGTAGTGCTCGCGCACGCCAGGTTCTAGCGCGCCGACTGTTACTAGTCGCTGGCTCTCCCGCTCCCACCACTCGAGCTGCTGAGGCGTAGCGTCCCGTAGAGAGACGCCCCGGTGGAAAGGCGTGGGCGCCGCGCCAGAGAAGGTAGCGGCACTCCCTCGCGAACCCACCGGAGCACGCGCCCGCTCGCCCCGATTCGCCGCCACTCCCGCCAGTTCTCCCGCACGCGATGGCGCAGAAACGCGGAGGGGCGTGGTAACGAAGCGGAACGGCGGGCCGCACCGTCAGGCCTTGCCCTTGCCCTTGCCCTTGTCGGCGTCGTCGGCTGTGGGGCGGAAGTCTGGGCGTGGGCGGCGTCCGGAGGGCCGGCGCCGTCGCGCTCTGGATGGTGGCTCGTCGTCGTTGTCCTCCTCCTCGTTGGGATCTGGTCCCACGCCGAAGCGCTGTTGTACGGCTGCCTTTGCCGCCGCCGTGACGCTGTACTCGGCCTCGCGGCGCAAAAGCTCGTCGCTGAGCTGCGCCACTGCTTCCGAACCATAGTCCGCGAAACCGGGCTTGAGGAGGCTGCGGCGAACCACCTGTGCGACTGTCTTGGTCCGCGCATCCGCATCGTTCGACGCGTTGAGGCGGATAAACGCCAGGAAGTCGCGCCTGTGTTTATTTGAGGCGTCGTAGGCCGCCACGCCCGCTTCAAGGAGGCGAAGGTCCTCCTCACCAGGGGGCTGCGCCGCGCTTGCCGCTCTCTTAATCGACGCGAGCGCCTCGCAGAGAGCCGCGTGGGCCACCGCATCGTAGAAGCCAAAGCAGTACAGAGAGCGGTACTGATCCAAAGTGGCCCAGTGCCGACGCGCGATGAGCTGGCGGTGCGTCTCGTCAGATGAGATGTCGTACAGTTGGGGAATCGGAGAGAGGCCGGGACTGGGCTGGACGGAAAAGCCGGGGCCAATTAAATGAGCCCACTCCTCCCAGACTAAGGAAGGGGCAGCGGCACTAGGGCCACC